>VWYE01029104.1:115855-185660 GCA_013398995.1 Alaudala cheleensis
CCTTCCTTCCTGCCTTCCTTCCTTCCTGCCTTCCTTCCTGCCTTCCTTCCTCCCCTCCTTCCTCCCTGCCTTCCACCCTTCCTTCTTAATAACCTTGACATTTTACTCCCCCTTGAGGCATAATTAACTTCTTTTGGTGTCTTTTACTTGTTCTGATGTAATTCACACCATACAGTCTGATGTCCATGCACTTACCCATATTGACCAAAATACTATTTTCCTTTTCCTAATGTGTGTTTAGTAAGTCAGACTTCACCAAACAGTCATGCCTCCTTTTGATTAGTGCTTTATCCTGCCTTGCCATTTCATCTGTAGTTGGCTTGGTTAGTTGAATGGGTTATTTTTGTTTTTACTGATATTTCACACAGTTGCATGACCCTCTGCTCATACATAAACTTCTAGATAAAGGCACAGAAATCTTTTGTTCATGAGACTAGAGAGCATTTAAAGATAAGTCAGGAATGAATCACATTATCAAACAAAAAGCTTATTTGCATAGCAAAGCCAAATAACACAATCCTATTTAAAAAAAAAAAGATAGCTGAAGAAAAGATTCCACTGACCTTAAAGATTTGATGTAGGCTCTGTAGCTCTGTTTATAAAAGAAGTCAATACAAAAACCATTACAGATCATCTCTTCCCCATGTGCCAACTTGAGGGTGGATTACACCAATGACTCTAAGAAACCACACATTGCTCAGTTTCAGCATGTATCCCAAATGCTCACAGTAGTTATTAGAATAAGCCTGCTTTAATATTCCTCGGGGTGCCTTTGTGGTAGCAGTACAAACCTTGTTCACCCTGCCTTGTTATTTCCAAATTGTGCTTCAAACTAGTGATTGTTCTCACCAAGGGTTTTAGTCAGGCGAACAAACCACCTACATGACTGAGCTCATAAAAACCCAGTATGTCTTCATAGATATTCTTATGTGGTTCTCTGTCAGACATGGGGGAAGCTTCTAGAAGCTTCGCACAGAAGGAACCCCTCTAGCACCCCCCACTACCAAAACCACGCCATGCAAACCCAATCCATCTCGCTGGGCTGGTAAGAAATTACTTTATGCATGAGCTTATACACAGAAGCCTCTCAGCCTGCAAACCCTAAGAGCACCACTTGCCTCTGTGTTAGCAGGTCCTAGCTCTCCTGTGGAGGATATCTGTGCTTTAGGGTGCCTCCACAGCTGGTACAGTCCAGCCCTTGTGGCTACAATCCCAGTTCTCGCAAGGAATCATTTCTAGCCCCTATGGGTTCTGAAGCCACCATGTGACCCAGAGCCACATGCACAGAAGGTGCTGCTTGTCTTTGCCTAGAGACAGGGAGGAGAGTAGGTGTGCTCCTCCACAAGACCTGTGCCAGGAGAAAGAGAGGAGTGCTCTCCTCTTACCTCACTTCCTGGGACACTGTTTTCATCCTGCTGCAGCTCGTCTGACCTGGGTTGGAGTTGGCCAGATCTGACCCTGCCAGGCTGGTGCAGCACTGCCCCTCCAACCAGCATCTGAAGTCAGTTAATTTTTCCACATCCCTGGTGGAAGCAGAAGGGTTAGCAGCACCAGTAGTGTAGAGAGGGGAAAGACACAAAGCTGGGGGGCTTGAATACTGGCAGGGAAGGAGGTGAATGGCATGTTACCTCAGTTTGACTGTGGATTGAGATCAGTAATCTTGGTGATAAATCTCCTGGCCTGAAGGAATATGTAGAGTACCTCATTTCTTTTCACTAGCGGGAAACTACGAGGTACCAGACAGCTGCCCCTCACTCCTACCTCAGGATGGTAGGAAGTAAAGCTATGTGACTGGTTGATGTGGAAGGACGTCATGGGAAAGGCTGTGGTCCAGCTCCAGCCACCACCACTGCACCTCCACATAAGCAGGCAAATCCACCACCCATGATGCTCCAGCAGCCTTTTGGAGCAGCATTTCCACCTGCCAAAGACTGCATGAGAAGGGGAAGAGTAGAGGAGAGCTGGGTGGTAGGAACCTACCTATGTTGGACAATGCAAAGTCACCCAGAGATATTTGATGTGGTTGTATTTCTTCTGAGACCTAAGCTTTTATCTCAGGCTGCACCTCACTAGGTCAGTCAGAGGCACTCATAATTTGGGCATGACCTGGGTATCAGGATGGTTTACACCATGACTGCAAGCATGCCTTACACCAACATTTTCAGCTTTTTTTTTTGTTGGTTTGGTTTTTTTTTGTTTGTTTGTTTGGTTGGTTGGTTGGTTTTTTTGAGGGGGAGGAGGAGCCATGTGATTTCTCACATAGTATTGCTACAGCAATTTTCATTTACAACACAGTAAAATCTAGACTCAGCTTTGGCACTTATTTTATTACCTCTATTTACTCTGTTCTGCTTGCTTGCAGAACTGTGCACATATTTATTTTTAAGTTTTTCTCTTCTTTCAGGAACCATTTTCTGATGCAATAAAGGAGATCTGCAGAGAAATAGTGACCTCAACTACAGAAGGGACATAGCCCTTTTTAAAGTTACTGAATATTCAAGGCCTCTTTCCTTTATATTTTTTTAATCTATCAAAGCTCTCAAGTGACTTCAATGGCATTGAATTTTGTTTAAAAAATAATAATTAAGCATTCAAGACACTTCAGTTCAAGCAGTAAAATCGTGAGTCCCGTTAAAAGCTTTCAGAAAGAAAATATTACCTAATTAGTTGCATTAAGATTTGCTTTCAAAAAACTGTTCTTAGGCTATTTTAGTTCAGAAAGAGGGTTGGTTATTTGGTTTTTTTATTGCCTGAGTCATGAAAGCCTGACAATGTGACAGAAGACTAATGACAGCAGTGCTGTAAGACAGGACCTCCCGTGGCGGAACAGCCATTCCTCTCTGCAGAGCTTTCACAGGAGAGGAGAAGGAAAAGCAACTCCCAAACACAAAACAGAATAGCTATTCACTGTTTAACGAGAGTTTGATCACTGAAGGCAGAGAACAGATTTTCTTCTGGAGTGCAGGGAGTCAGTACAACCTAATCCACAGTGAGAAATTGGTCCCATTCACAGGGTGTGATGCTGCTGAACATTACATGCCCATTCCCAGTAACACCAGAGAGAAATGCAGCAGGTCTCCATGCTCAGGGCAAAGTGACATGTGGCATTTCTTCCCTCTCCAGTGAAGCACACACCCTGCTCCCTGCAGCCTTTTGCAAATAGGTGTTACTGCTGAACAAAATCAGCACCCCCAGCAGGAGGCTGTGCTTACATGAGCCTGACTCAAAGTCCCTATATTCCTTCATTTCCCCCCTCTCCATTCAATTTTACCACTGTCTGCAACAACACATAATTCAGCATATGCTCGCCTTGGCTTTTCAAGGTTGCTGAGAATTCATCGCTCCAGTGGGAGCAGTGGATTTCCCGTGTGTCACTGAAGCATGAAAATCACGACTGGAAAGAACTTAGAAAAGTCATCCAAGTTCATCCAGCCCACCTTGAGCAGGATCAACTACACAAAGATCAGTGATACAAACCACACCTGGTTCAGTTTTAATCTATTTACAAGCCCCCAGTGAGGGAGACGTCACAACCTTTCTGTGTATTCAGAGCACCCCTATACAGATATCCTTACACATCCTCATTAGCTTCAGCTGGAGTACTCAGAATTAATGGCATTGTGGCACACTGCTCAAGAGTGTTCACTATGCCCTCACTTTGCCCCTGCTAAAGATTTATTGTGCATCTGTAAATAAGTTTTCCTGCAAAGGATGAGCCTTAGGTACCATTCCACACTACATCATTCTACCATAATTTTCTCCGTAGCAAAACTACTTTAAAAGGTCCTCCTTTTTTATATGCTAGCCATTTGTTTCCACTCCCTGATCAAACTTTACAATTGTCTCAGTTGTGCTAGTAGACCTGTAGAGACAAAATTAATATAGCACATGGAAATGGTCTAAATTAACAGGAACAAAACAGGTGGGTTTGCTCTCCCTCTGTCCCTGATTCATGGACAAGTTTTGGTTTGTAACAGGCTAACTGCTGAAATATGGCAAACAAGGAACAAATGAACCAAAGCACAGAGATTTACATGAGCTCACCACGAAAAGGCTGGAAAGGAACTCCTCAGATGCACTTCCACACCCCTTGGATTCTCTTTAGGCAGAAATAGCACTGTCATAAAATTGGCACCACCATGGTCAGACTGACTCAAACCAGAAAAATGGGGCAATATTGAATGGAAAATTTTTTCTCTGGATCCTGAGTGGACATTTGAGCTGCCATGTCACAAGAACTACCTACATTAATATCTAACAACCTTGAATTTATTCCTCTAAAAAACTTGTCTGTAATTCAGTCATCCTCAATAACTTTAAACAATTTGGAAATGCATCTATTAAAACGACACAGAAAAGCATGCTGGGGTGAGTTGCATCTTTTAATGTAAATATCTTAGCAGCATAATCTGCAGAGTCACCAGGAGCCAGGTGTCTTCCTTCTCAAATTGAACTAGTGTTGGCTTTCTGGGTTTCATTTATAAAGGGAGGCAGAAATTATCTCAAAAGGAATATTCTTGTCCTCCCTTCAAAAAATATTTCAGCTGAATTTGTTAAACATATATCTTGTACAAAAATGCAATGGGACATTTAATAGCAGCAAATGATGGTTTCTGGAGGTAATTAATGTTCAACGTCCCATTTTTACCTTATTTCCTGTTTTTAGTCATTGCATCTACAGCATTAACTAATAGCATTAGAAAGATAGGCAGCAGGAAAGGGACTCAGTGGACTCTAGTATAAAAGACCTCATTAAGGAGACAACTCTAGTATTTTGGCTACTCTCTTGGTTTATGCAGAAGGGAACTGAGGTGGGAAAGACAGAGCTAAAAGTTTGAGCTGCTGCCATACAAATCACGGTGTTTATCTTTTACATTATGACTGTAAAACATTTAGTTACCCTTGTATGGAAAATACACAATAGCCAAAGGATTTAAAGGATCAGTACTACTACTACTACTAGCTATGAGGATGTCTCTGTTCAAAGGCTGGTTTTTCTCAGTGATCCAGCAGATCAAATTAGACAAGCTCATCAACTGCTTCCCTAACCTGGAGTTGTGCAAAGCATTTGACATGATCATGATATCCTTGTCTCTAAATTGATTTGGTGGATGGATCACTTGGTGGATAAGGAATTGGCTGGATAGTCACACCTAAAGAGCTGTGGTCAATGGCTAAATGTCCAGGAAAGCTGTGTCAAGTAGTATTCCCCAAGGGTTCATATTGGGACTGGTGCTGTTTTAACATCTTTGTTGGTTACATGGACATTGGGATTGAGGGCACCCTCAGCAAGTTTGCTGCTGACACTGAGCTGTGTGGGGCAGTGAATACACTGGAGGGAAGGGATAGCATCCAGGGGGACCTTGGCAGGCTTGAGAGGCAGGTCAGTGCAAACCTCATGAAGTTCAAGATCAAATGCAAGGTTCTGCACATGGGTCAGGGCAACCCCCAGGCTGGGGGCTGATGGGATTGAGAGAAATCCTGCAGGGATGCACTTGGGGGTGTTGGTGGATTAGAAGCTCAACATGACCCAGCAATGTGCACTTGCAGCCCAGAAAGCCAAGCTGGGCTCCATCCAGAGCAGTGTGGCCAGGAGGCTGGAGGAAGGGATTCTGCTCCTCAGCTCCACTGAAACCCCATCTGGATTCCAGCATCCAGGTCCAGAGCTCCCAAAATAGAAGGAAATGGATCTTGGAGTAAGTCCAGAGGAGGCCATGAAGATAATGGGCTGAAGCAAAAGGCTGGAGTACCTCTCCTATGAACACGATCTGAGAGAATTGGGATTGTTCAGCATAAAGAGAAGGCTTTAGGAAGAGCATACAGCACGTTCCAGTACCTAAATGAAGCCTACAGGAAAGCTGAAGTAAGATTCTTCTCAAGGGCATGGAGTGACAGGACAATAAGAATGGCTTCAAACTGAAAAAGAGCAAGTTTAGATTAGATGTTAGGGAGCAATTTTTTAACGTGGGGGTGGTGAGGCACCAAAACAGAGAAGTCACAGATGCCCCATACCTGGAAGTATTCAAGTCCAGCTTGGACAGGAGCAACCAAATCTAGTGGAAGGTGTCCCTGCCCATGGCAGGGGGCTGGCATGGGATGACCTCTAAAAGGTCTCTTACAACACAAACCATTCTGTGATTCTATGTTAATCAGCTGGAGATCACAGAGTGGAGATCAGGGAGGTCAGAGGGGTGTTCAGTCATCATCCCTTACAACCTCTTGTAGCACAAACACAAAGCTTGAACACTCATTAACACAGGTACCTGGATGAGGCATATTTTATCTGTGTGAGACAGTTGGTTATGCTCCCAGTTCCCCACAGAAACCTGAGTGTTCATGAAACTTAAAAAAATTCACATAAATGACAATATGCATGGAATATGGAAACTGGAATTGGAACTTATTCCACTGTCTGTGAAAGAGAAAACCTCTGCTTTACAGAAGAAAATAACTGTCACCATTCAAAGGAAGAGCTACAGGTTTGGGATTTTTTTTCCTGCCCCATCTTCTCGTTCTTTAAAAAGGAGTTTTGATTTATTAATAGACTCATTACACCTGAATCCCTGTACTAAAGCATACAAATCAGGTGGATTAGAAGAATCAGACAGCAGAGCTGGAACTCCTTTGTCACATACATATGCTGCAACCAGTACCAGACCAGGCCAAGGTTTCCTCCACCAGACTCAGCCAAAGGCTTTGTTTTCTCCAAGAGCTGTCACCATGTGTTATCTGGGACCTTTCAAAGAGCTGCCCTGCTGAAGAACTTATTTGGGCTGTATAGAGCTGTTCAGCTACTCACCATTTCGGAGTTCTACTTGCTGCTGCTGGCTTATCTTCTTGTTACAAAACACACATTCTTGAAAATGCAAAATTTGAATGATTCAAGAAAGAAGACAGAGATTAAGAAGGAAAAAAAAAAATGGAACATAGTGCATGGAGGAAATATTCTGAAATTTAATGCGGACAACAATGAAAGAGGATCTACCACATCAGAGGAGAAGAGGTGATTTTTACAAGCATTTAGCCCTGCCCAGAACCTTGGAAACACAGATGAACTAGCAGAGTGATTATGAAAATCCCACTTTGAGTAACAGGAAAAGTTAGTAAAAAGGTATGCAACATTAGAAGAGAAGGCAGAGCAGTTAGGTGGAGGGTAAGGTTTCTGTAATAAACTTCTAACTACTGGCACTATTTCTCTGCTATGTGACTTGTAACAGAATTTCACACATCATTGCACAGTTTCCACTGAAATCGTTACTACACATATCTAAATTACTAAAGTAAATAGATAAAATAGGGATTTATCTTTTCAGATTAATAGTGTAGCCTGCAAAACTGTTTTTTCCTGCAGATACCTTGAAATGAAAGTGAATCTCACCAATATTTGAATTCTTTGCTATTGAATACAGAGACAGCCAAAAAGTACAAATCTGTAGGTGACTGTTTGCCACAGTGCCTTATTCAGTATATTCCACAATACATTTTTCAGACAGACATACGCAGAATAATTCATATGGAAGGCAAAGTTGAAAAATGCAAGGAAATAAACCTTATTCAAATAAGAGAAAGTTTTAGTAAAGACATGCATCTTACAGTTTAATATTTTCTTACTGTTTAGAATAAAGGTCAAAATGTGCTTTGTTCATGAAACATTCAGCAAACAGGTTACGACGAAGCAATCCACATAACAAAGTTTAAATGGAAAAGTATAAGAGAAAGAATTACCTCCAAAGAAGGGAAATAGTAGTTTTTCATCCCTACTGCTATTTGGACAGCAAGAAGCAAAGAATATAGTAAGGGTTTCAGGCAGCACATCCAAGTAAGAGAAATTGGGCATAATTACAGTTCTGATTTGAATGATGTTGTGATTAAAACAAGTCAGCAAATTAGATGGTGGAAACAAAATGACATAGCAACACAGTTTCTCAGTTAATTAAAAGGATATTAAATGTGTAGCTCATGTTCAGCATAGCTAATTAAACATTCTTTTCTGACTCTTTGGCCTCTTAAAACTGTCAAAACACTTCAATATTTCTAAAACACTAACGTAGTAAATATCACATGTAAATGTTTTCTTAAATATTTTTCTCATATACAAGTAGTCTTCAAGTTTGTCCCCATTTCACAACTAGAACCAACAACATTCATAATTCTGTTTTCCCAGCCCATTTCATTTAGCACAGAAACTCCTCTCCACACCTGAGGCATCACTTCTTCTGCTTCCTGATGTCTTTCTTTTGCTTCACCAAGCGTTCATCTGCAAGGCTGGCTTTATCATTTCCCTTGCAGGATGTGTACCAAATGGATTCACAAAACTTATAATAAGGATGCTCATTTCACTGCCGTCATGGCCACCTCTAGTGCAGTGATGCCCCCACAACCCCAGCCTGGTGCCTGGAACACAGGTACACACCTATGAACTCCTCCACAAAAATTGCTTCATCTCACCACAGAGAAGGATCAAGCTGCTTATTATAATTTATACATCTTCTGGCTTATAACTCTGGACTCCCACAGCTAAACTATCTTTGTTAATCAGCTGGATCCCAGAGGCACTATCCTCCTAAATAGCATCCTGGGCATTGCTGTGAATCATTTACCAGGAGCAGCCTTCCCAGAGCTATTCCTCATTCCTTCTACTTAACTTTCCTCACAACCTAGAATTAACAAGCCCAAAGCATTCATATGATAAACCCTTTACTATGCCAATTATAATTATCCAAAATACAGTACCCAGGAGACATTACAAAACAGTCACTACTCTTTTACAGTGAGAAATGTTTGTCCTGGATACAGCTGGTGGAGACAGGCTTACCAGGTTATCTTTCTGCCAAGGTGGTCCCATATCAGGGGGAACTGTGCCCCTAACACAGACTTCTCTGACTTCTTAGTAACAGGTGGGGTCATGAATGAGTAGTGCAAGAGCTCCTGTTTCCCCACCCCCAGGTGGGAATCCCCATCCCATGTCTCAAGACCAGAGTTCTCCCAGGGCTCCCACAAGCAGATAAGTGGGGAGCAGAACATGGTGAGGTTCTGTTCTCCCATCTCCAGTGACAAAGCAAGTGCCATGCACAAAACCATGCATAGCTGCCTTTGGTAAGGCAGGTTAGCAGCCATGACATTCTCCTGTAGAGTTGAGTCTGGGAGGAGCTTGCTAACTAGTCATCTCTGCTCCTCTTTCAAAAGCAAATAAAGTTCATCTTAAAAGTAGTCAGTTTTCTATTATCACTTTACCAGATGGAACACTTCACTGTAGGGAGCCCTTCTCTCACTTCCAGGTTAAATTTATTCAGTCAGTGTATATCTGTTGCTCTTGTAAGAATGCTGGTCCTTAGCCTAAACTGTTTTCCCTCACTGTATTTATTCCTGTGATATTTACAGGGAGTAGGTAATCACAGAACCCCTCAGCATTCACTGTGCCAGGATAAACAAGACAAGCTTTCTTAATGTCTTTAGCAATTCACTCCCTATTTATCTTAGTTAGTAGTCCCTCTCTGCACCTGTGCCAATTTTATTTGCTCAGAACATGGATGACCAAAACTGAACATTCAAAAAGTTATCTTACCATACCTCAGACAGTAGTATCAGCATATTTCTGAGCATGCTGTAAATGTCTAGGTGCTTAACACGAGGATACACAGTTTCCACTGAGGGCTAAGATTTAGCCAACCATGTGTGACACTACAGCAGCTGCCTTGCCTGGCAACCCCAGCTGATGAGATCCTGCCTTATGAGAGCATGCTCCCACCATTATGACCTTACATTTTATACCACTGAATTTCATCCCACTTCTTCTGCAGGCATCCAGGTCCTGCTTTATGTTACCCCTCAGCTCTCCTCAGTTACAATGATAGGGGCAATTCTGCCTAGAGAAGAGAAGGCACTGGAGAAAATAATATCTGCTTCTTTCATTTTGTTAGACAGTTCCGCTGCCCTCTGAGCCACCCTTTTTAACAATCCTTACTGGCACATCTTGTAATCAAACAATAGTGCTCATTTTTTCTTTTAACTCAACCTTATAGCCAACAGTCTTGAAAAGCCAAGATGATACCATCAGTGGCAGTGTAACGTGATGGGCAGCAAAGCTCAGATCAGTCAAAAAGCTGAGTCAGACTCTTCCACATTGCACAGTCCTGAATCACTACCTCTAGACTACATCTGCCAATATGCTGTCTGCCTTGAGTTCAAATAATTTTAGATTTTAGAGAAGGCAGTTCAGTCATTTAACTTCTAGCCAAAATAAAGCAGTTGAACTTTCTAAGAGAAAAATTAAGGTCAGATTCTTATTTATTTCTCCTGCAAAAAAGTAAAGGACCCTGATATGTGCCACAGTATTACTTAGAGAATTGTGTCCCTGAAGAACTCCATCCTTCTACAGTATTTATTATTGCGCACACCATGTTAATTAATACTGTTGGTAATACTGCTGCTTTGCTTGCTGGTGGTTTTCACCTTATAGATAGCAAATAAAACTGTAGGTTCTAATAGTCATGAGCAAAATTAAAATGGATATTGAGAGTGAGAGAAAAAGCCTGTCACTTGATCAGCTGGGATATCAAGCGGCAGGTGAAGGCTGCACACTTCAGTGCTAGACATCCTCTGTGGTACTAAATAGATGTGAAACCAACATTCTGAAACCAAGAACTGCTGCTCCCTTAAACTCCAGCATTTCAAAATATTATTTTGTTTCATATTAGAAAGCAAAACCAAAATATTGCTCTTTCCACAAAATAAAGTCCAAGACCTATTTCTGAATAAAAATATGAAAAGCTGAATATAGACACATAGAAACAGCATTAAATATTGCAATTAAGAGTGTAACATAAATCTAAAGACAAGACAGAATTAATAGGACTGAAAACCGAAATGTTTTGACATAAAGTATTTTGCTAAAATAGATTTTCCCTGGGGAAAAACACTGAAAGGAACATTCCTGGGGGAAAAAAAAATAATAAAAAAAAGAGTAGACTTTAAAATACCTGCAGTTTTCAATAAAATGCAGCACTGATGGGAAAAAGAACAAATGGCTTTGCAATCTCTGGGTTGAAAAAATTTACAGAAACATGCCCCTGATGTCACGTCTAAAAACTAACAACTGTAGACCCAACTCTTAAAATAAAATATGATGTGGAATATATTGGACCTCAAATTAGCTTTAAAAACAAAAATGTACTTGTTGACTTGGAGCAGTCTTACTGGTTCTGATCAGCACTAATAATAGGCAGACACTGTGAGAAGCCTCATGTTTCCAGTAATACTGATAACTTTTGAATTGATCTCATATTTTATTTAATAAGAACTCCACAGCAGTGAACCATAGTTGCCAAGCACGAGGGCAAAGGTGGACTAAGAAATACTTTATATATCTTGTAAAAATTTACCAGGGGACAACAGAGGATGCATCAGCAATAAGGTAAAATCCCCATGCAGAGAAGGCAAAAGAGACACTTTGTTGAGAAACACTTTAGCAAAGAGGTCATGGAATAAGTGAACTGTTTGGGTTGAAATGGATCTTTAAAAGTCATCTGAGGGACACAACTTGTCACTGATGTCCATCAGGAGGACTCTGAGCTGTTAACCACTGCACTCTGGGTATGTATCTAAGCCATTCCTCATTCACCAAAGTCTACTCATCAAATCTATCTCTCTGATTTAGAGAGAAGGATATTGTGGGGGACCATGTCAAAGGCTTTACACAAGCCCATACAAATTATATTCTATGATGTGGTCACTCCATCATTTAAGCTTACCAGGTTGGCCAGGAAATACTTGCCCTCAGTACAGGTGTGATGACTGTCTTGAATCACTTCCCTGTCCTCCGTATGTCTTAGTGTAACTTTCATGAGGAACTCTTTCATCATCTTCCCTGGAACACACAGGAGGCTGACAGGTCAGAGTTCCCAGGGTCCTCCCTTCTACCCTTCTCAAAAATGGGTACAACATTTCCCTTTTTTCAGTCACCTGGGACTTCACTCCAACAGCCAATTCCCTCAGTACTTTAGGATGCATCTCATCAGGTCCCATATACTTACATACTACTAAATTCCTAAAAAGAACACAAATATGATCTGCCTCTTATAGTGGTTCTCCTCCCCTGCTTTAATGTCAATTCTCTTTGAGACATTTGGGAAGAAAGGCTGCCAAGATAAGTTATTCCCTTCTCCATCATCATGGCATTGAGTCATGTTGCTTCATCAGCACAAGGAAAAGCAGAGCTGCCACCTCAGCCATACCTGGTGGCTGAGAGTTCCTGCAGTAGCTCACACACCTCTTGTGGAATACAGACCAAGCTGCACATTCATCACAGAGCTGCTGCAGTCCTCTTCCTCCCATAAACCTCTCACACCAGAGGCTGATGGTGGTCAGTCTCAGCTGAGCAGCTGTCTTCCATCAAAGACCAGGCAGACAGACCTTGCACACCTCTGCCTCAGCACAGACTGGGACAGATCTGCTAGACAGCACCACCTCTATCAGTGTGACCCAGTGCACTGGCATCATGTGCATCAACAGAGACATTATTTAAGAGACAACACGAGTTCACAAAGAGTGGTCTGGAGAAAAACACACATTACTTCAACAAGTAGATGTGAGTCTGTATCTCCAGAGATACATCCTCTCTTCTCACAAGAGCTGGGCAGCTGGATAGCAGGATAGGAATCCAGAAAGTTACTGAAAGGGAATTACAGTAACTGATCCTGGATGTCAGTCCATCCAATGCATTATTTCATAGAATTGTAGAATATCTTGACATGGAAGGAACCCACAAAAATTATTGAAATCCAGCTCCACACAAGACAACCCCAAGAGTCACACCATGTGCCTGAGAGCATTGTCCAAACTCTTCTTGGACTCCATCACATTTGGTGCTGTGATCACTTCCCTGGGGAGCTGTTCCATTGCCTGATCACCCTCCTGGTGAAGAATCTTGTCTTGATATCCAACCTAAACCTCCCCTGACACAGCTTCGTGCCATCCCCATGGTCCTGTCACAGGTGAACACAGAGATCAGTGCCTGCCTCTCCATTTCCCCTTGGGACAAAGCTCCAGTCTGCCATGAGCTCTCCTCAGAGACTCCTCCAGGCTGAACAAGCCAAGTGAACTCCACCACTCTTCATACACTATCTCCTCTAAACTCTTCAGCATCTTTGTAGCTCTCTTTTGAATACTTATACTTCCAGTCACTAAAGGAAAAAGCAATGTCCTTCTAGAACTGAAAAGTACTTTCCAAACAGTCCACCTGTATTTCTTATGAGAAACAGCTTAAAAGAAAAAAATAAAACAAACCAGGTATTCATCATATGGATTAATACCTCCACAAATGCTCCTCAGAGCTCAAATGAGGGTGCTTTCCACCAAGAGAAAACCATTCAGCTGGATTTATGTCTCTCCTGTTCTAGCACAGCCAGACACCAACAGCAGTGAAACACTGTCTGATGGAGAGAGGAAGCCAGCAGCAAATGCCACTAGGCGAGACAGATAATTACCAGCCAAATGTTCTGAACTGCAATTAGCAACAGGCTCGGAAGAACTCGCTGTGCCTGGTGTGAAAATAGGGCAAGAGCATGGCTCTTGTTTGCAGTGCCACAGCAGTGACCTTGCCCACCTCTCTCAGCTGAATCCTATTGTTTACCTTTAGCAGAAGGATGCTTAACAGATGGACCAAACTGGGCATAGACACTCCCATGCCACATGCTCCTACTCTTCACGGAAACAGCCTTAGTCTTGGACAACACACAAGTACCTTGATGACATTCCAGTAATGAGCTTCAGGACCACCCACCTGGCACCTGACAAGAGCCTGAAACAGTATCCCTGGGTACAAAATATCCTTTCCTAAATCTTAACCATCTTTAAAGGCTGGCAACACTCTGGCTTCAGATTTATATTTTCACCCCAATTACCCAAACCCTAATCAGCACCTCACATGTGGCTAAAGTAGAAATGAAACTTGCTGGGCTGATTACTTGCAATAGCTTAGAGGAAAAAAGCAAAACTAAGAAAAAAGGAGCATGTGGGAAGAATGAAGTGAAGAAAGGTGGCTAAGGAAAGAATTTGACAATGCTCCTTTAGCAGAGATAGATCCTCCTCCTGACATGGGGTGGTTTGCACAGGACCTGCACAGCAGGACAGGTCAGTTGAGAGAGTATAGAAAGTTGTGAGGAGCCAAGTCCTCACTATTTCAGCATTTTCCTCAGCCAAGGAAGGTGGCCCTGTAGTTGCTTTTCTCTGGTAAGATGTGCAAATCCAAGACAAATCGTAATGAACTTAGTTCTGAGAAAAAAGCCTGCTCACAAGGAGGCAAATTTCTTTTCAATATTCACTCAAACCTTGGGAAACAGCATTGAACACACTGAACAAAATTACCCCTTCCCTACTATTCAAGCAACACAGTGCACTACCATACCTGCAGGAATCATTTGGGATTATAGCCTTGCCTCAGAGCTGTAATTTGAACAGGTCTCACTGGAAAAGCAAATAAGCCAGTTTCAGATATCAGAGTATGTAAATAAGTTGGGTTGGAGTGTTCTGCTGGAGGGCAGGAAGGCTCTGCAGAGGGATCTGGACAGCCTGGATCAATGGGCTGAGACCAGCAGTGTGAGGTTCAGCTAGGCAAAGTGCTGAGTCCTGTACAACAGCCCCAGGCAGTGCCACAGGCTGGGACAGAGTGGCTGGAAAGGACCTGGGGGTGCTGGTGACAGCAGCTGAACATGAGCCAGGCTGTGCCCAGGTGGCCAAGAAGGCCAATGGCATCCTGGCCTGGATCAGCAATAATGTGGACAGCAGGAGCAGGGCAGTGATCGTCCCCCTGTGCTGGGCACTGGTGAAGCTGCTTGAATCCCGTGCCCAGCTTTGGGCCCCTCATTCCAAAAAAGACATGGAGGTGCTGGAGTGAGTCCAGAGAAGGGCATCAGAGCTGAGAAAGAGTGTAAGTCAAATGAGGAGTGGCTGAGGGCGTGGGGTTGTTTTGCCTGCAGAAAAAGAGGCTCAGCAGTCAACTTATTGCTCTCTACAAGGCTGTACAGGTTGTAGCGTGGTGCGGTTGACCTGCTCTACCAGGCAACAGCAACAGGACATGAGGAAATGGCCCCAAGGTGCACCAGAGGAGGTTAAGGTTGGACATCAGGAAGAATTTCTTCATTGAAAAGGTGGTTAGGGATTGGAAACTGGCTGCCCAAGGAGGTGCTGGAATCACCATCCCTGGAAGTGTCCAGGAAACTGCTGGACATGGCACTTTGTGGTACAGTTTACTTGGTATGATGGTGTTCACTCAAAGGCTGGACTCAATGATCTTGGAGATCTCTCCCAAGCTTATCGAGTCTTTGAGTCTAAATCCAAGTAAGAAGGGAATAAAGACCTATGGCAGTCCCTCTTTGCTGTCCAGCAGCTAAATAATGTGCCCATTCCCAAGATCTAATTTCATACTTGATTTACTACACAACAGTGCCTGCTCACAGAACTGAGCATGCAGGCTGCAAGTTTCAATACCTCACCATGGAACAAATCATGCTAAGGTTCATCCTTCATGCTATAGCTCTGAAAACAAGAAAGTTCAATAGGAAAGTGCCTGCATCTCACCATGGCTCCTATTTCACTCTAACTACTCCGTCTCCTTCATATCTTAATACTCCTTTATGATATAATACATTCTGGATGACAGTTGCTTAGCTACAAAAACCCTCAGATCAACAGCTACAGTATTAAAATATTGCCAAAGGTCAAATCCCACTGTATGATCATTCAGCATCTTATAGATATGTCTTTTATTATTTTTCTTAGTGTCTGAAATAAATACTGAAAGACATTTTAATATAAAAGGCTGTGCTCTCTAGGGCAACTCTACAGCCCAGGACAATACATGCAATTATATCACTATAATTACAGTCAAATTCTTATTATAATCTTTGACTACATGGAGTTTGTATATTAGACCCAGCTCTCCCCTCCTCCTCCAAAAAAAAAAAAAATCAGTCCTGGAGAAAAATAGAAATATTAAACATTTGCCTAAAAGTAAAGTTGCAAAGAAAAGATCAATAAAAGAAGGCTAGATATTTGCAGGATGTATATTCATGAAACCAGCATCTTTCACAGTGACAGTGGCTCCTTAGAAACAATTGCTTTGGAACTCACAGACATTACCAAATCCCTAGGGAAAAAAACAGTATCATCTCTGCTTTAACCACAGAAAAGCATGGGCATTTTTATAATTTATGCAAATTCTGCATCATACAGAAGGCAGTACATCAACTAAACCTTTGGCCTGGCTGCTTTCACTACTTCCAGCCCCCTATTGCAGTGATCTCTTCTGTACCATTGTAGCAGCAGTGTGCCAGAATCCCTACTGCTTCCTCTGCATGCTTTATCCAATACATCTCTGGCCGTAGTCTGCATGGCCAACTGCTCATTTAGCTCACATAGGCTACTTGCTTGTAAGCACAGGGAAGAATTTAACTAAATTAATTGCAAGCTTGGTATATCTTCTGAAAATGAATTTAAGGGGTTTCTGTTGCTAAGGCTCCTTTAACACCCCTTCCTGTCTTAAATCTTTCCTACCAGCCAAGTGGAGATAACCACTGCAGAAGCTGGGGATATGCAGGTGACTCCTCCAGGGACAGTGTGGATGCATTATCTCCAGATTACATTTGAAAGCCCTCTGAGGTTTTAGAGGCTACTGAGAACTGCTCAAACCCATCAGAAAGGATACAGCATGTTCTACATGGTTTTAAGAGCTGACAGGATTTTGTTTTACATTTCTATTCACAGCCTATCCCCCTAGAACTGTGGATCAGCTACAGAAGATAAAAATTCTAACTTCCAAACATATAATGAACATGTTAGTTCATGCAGAACTGTCCAGTTCTCTGCTTAAGGATGTGCATATGGATCTACTTATATAGTCCTGAAAACAATGGTTTGCAGTATGCAAGAGCTAACTCAACACAGAGACAGGGATGTTGCCATAACTATCGAGTTTGTATTTGCTTGTGTTTGTGTGAAAAGTCTTTGCTTTACAGAAAATTATTACCAACTTAAACACCACCTTGTGAATACATCTGGAAACTTGTTTGTTTAAATCTCTGTGTTTCATACCTTATAAATGAAGAGCAGAAGGATCAACCCATCAAGGACCCATTTCCTTCACAATGAGGTAAAAGCAGCTACACAGACCCAGGCCCAACATTAGCAAATGCACTTTCCCTGGGGTCAGCGCTTGTTAGCATCTATTAGCTTTTGAGTTTCCTTAGTGATCTGAGTAATGCAGAAAGATCAAAGAAAACCCAAGTGACTTAATGAGACATTTGCAATTTCGCTACAGCAGCCATAAAGATTGAAGTGTGAAATCTTTGAGACAAGTAGATGATAGAGACATCTTACAGCAGCTGAGAGAATGAACATTTCCTTTTTTGTGATGAAAAACAGTTGCTGCTGTCTGTATGCTCAGGGTCACGCTGTGCCCAGAGTGAGACAACAGGAAAACATGAAGTATATTTACAGGTGTTCACACAGCACACACAGTAACTGTAAACAGGTGTTTTGATGTCCAACATGATAAAACTCACAAGCACACCAAACAGAGGGAGAAACTGTAAAACACCCGTACCTGCCACAAGAAAACATCAAGACAACTACCCCAAACGAACACCCCAAAGCCAAGCCACTGATCACGGAGGTCACTGTGGTGATCACCATGCCAATCTTCTTCTTCCACCAAATCCCACAAGCTACTACTGGGTGTGTAAATAAATACTTCAGCAAAGTTACTAAAAATCTCTGCTCCTGTATTATGTGACGATTTAATACTGTTCCAAGTTCATGACCAAAGCCATCAGACACAACCACACAGCCCTTCCTATGGGAATGCTATACTAAAATTCTCATACAGACAGATGGTCTGATGATGAAATGCCACTACACATACACAGCCCACTGGGAATTTCA
This sequence comes from Alaudala cheleensis, assembly GCA_013398995.1. Classification (NCBI taxonomy): domain Eukaryota; kingdom Metazoa; phylum Chordata; class Aves; order Passeriformes; family Alaudidae; genus Alaudala; species Alaudala cheleensis. Next base: position 133,793 of record VWYE01029104.1, read on the forward strand.
TTGTGCAGACCTGTTGACATGGTAGATAGATTCTTTCAGTGAAATCTCCCTGGGCTGTTCTGTGTGCGAACACTGAGATCGCCTATTGTGTAGAAACAATAGCAAAGCAATTAAGGATAGTTTGAGGAAGAACAAAAATACTATGGATTTGTTTGGATTGCCCAGAGTTCTTTAGAATAGCCTACTAATATACCAGAATGCCATTTTGTGCCTTCTGTGGTCAGGAAATAATAACCACAAAAAAAAAAAAAAAGAAAGAAAGTAAAAGATAGCAGTGTCCCAAGGCAAACATGGTGTGTTCAGGCGTGCTTGTACCACACACTTTAGTGAGGGATTGAGTCTCCCCTCACCTCTCAGCAGCTAAAGAGCTGACACATCAGCTTCTTAAGTCCTAAAATCAGAACCAGCTCATTGGAGCCTGCTGCTCTCCTGCAGCCTGTAACAGAGACAGACATCAAGGTTACAATCAGGAAGGATGCAGAAAATTAGGAAAATACAGTTACCATTTATGTTGTTTTTCCTTTTCATATAAAATAGTTTAAGAATGGCATCAATCAGTATGAAGTGTGGATTAAAATATGATCAATTCCCACTCTTCCTGCCACATAGAAACTCAAAAATTCAGCTGACGGAGGTGTGGCACCATCAGTAACTGACTCAAAAAATCTCACTTCTTGCAAATTCAGGGATCATTTTTCATACAATACCCATCTATTCTCCAGCTAAATCTGACTCTGCTTAGTTCATGACTGTACCCAGAGATGGATTTTCTCCTGACAGTTTCTGTGGCCTACTTACCACCCCTTCTGTTAATAGTGTGGATTGGATGCTTTGCCTCCACTTCAAAAGGTTCATTCTCATGTGCAGGATTTTTTTTTAAATTTGGTTTGGTTGCTAAGGAGGAAGCTTTAGCATGGTAGGAAAGGATTTAGTCATATATGAGCCACAGGGAACATTATCCTTAGAGATTAATTTGGAAATCAAGTGACAATTGGCAGGGTATGTGTTTACTTTCTGGTTTTTTTAAGCTTTGCAAGTACCACAGGATTTCTGCATCCACTGAAGGAGATCTATTCTTCTGCTATATTAATAAACGACAGAGACAACAAAGGGAGTATCATGCCTGTCTCAAGTGTCATAGACAAAATTAGTAATTTTACTGCAAATCAGAAAGCAAACTAGATTATTAGGAACAGCTCTACACTAATCAAACGGGTGTCTCACAACCACCTTTCAGATATATTGAAGGCAGCTGCCTCTCTGTGAAGTTAATTCAATGAGCACAGCAAATGTAATTCATTTGGCATTTACTGTTTGCTAATCAAAGAGAATTTCTTGGCATCTAAACCGTGTGTGTGACAGAATGTTAAGCCTGGAAATACACACTGATAGTCCTCAAAGTTTTTCATCAAATTGAAGATACATAATGTGCACACATGCAAGCGATTCTCCTCATCCTAGTACTGAAGGTAAAATCCGTGTTACCAAGTACTGTTATGCTGAAATGTGGTCCTAGGAAGACCTTACAAGAAATGGCTTTGTCCTCTCATATTTGAGTAGGACAGAAAGCTTCATAACTTTTAATTTCTCCTTGTTTCTAATTACTGTACCACAGAACACTTCCTGTGATAACAGTAAAGCCTCTGAACAAACATTATCAGTACAAAACTGCTGGTATATCTTCACTGTACTGAGTCTTAGGAGTATGAAAATGTTTTGGGTTTTTTTTGGTTTTTTTTTTTTTAATTGCGGTTATTTTGGGGCTCACAGCTTGCATATCTATACTCTAGAGAACAAGCTAAGGAATAATATCCCTTCTCCTTCTGAAATATATTGCCCTGGAAGACTGCTCTGCTGCAGTGTGCATGTGGACCTCCACCACCATGACCACAGGCAGAAATGATGAAAAGCCATTAAGCCAACCATCTTGGCTACAAAGGAATATTTCACTATGGTCTTTCCCAACAAAAGCTGCAAAATAGCAGAATGGAGTCTGGATGGAATTGGTGCATGGAGTCTGCACACAGATTTCCTAGTCCAGTGGATGCTGTGACTGATGGAAGCCATGCTCTTCCTCTAACTGCTCTTCAAATCATAAACAATTTCACGACTAACAAACAACTTCAGAGATCAAAGCCTGGTATGTTTTATTGCATCTGAGAGGATCTAAACTTTGCCCTATTTTCAAAACTAAGTCACTATATAAAAGGCCACTGCAGAGGTGGAGAAACAAAACAAAAGAAATTACTACAGGTTTTATTTAAAAATGCCAAAGGAATATTTCTCAAATGTAATACTTAATTTAGGAAAAAAACCCCTCAAACCCAACCAAACTAAACAACAATCCTCACACCAGAAATATTTGAAAAATTCAACCTTATTCATTTGCATTCAGATCTTTTAAAGTTCAGTGGGAGGGAAGAACCCCATTCAAGTGTGGTTATAAAACTGCTTCCAAAAGCAAAATAACTGCATTCTTAATACAAGGCTCTTCACCAGCATTTCTTAAAAAGGAGAAAAAAATTTATATATAAGTCTACGCAGTAACTGGCATCAAAAGCACATATGTTATCCACCTGGACACAAAGATGGGATTTGATCTGGTATTTATTCTAAAAACGACAAAATAATATTTTTACTGAGTGATGGTTCAAAGTGGCAAACAGAGCAAAGCTGGAATGTACATCTTGGTACCTTTTGTATGCATTACGTATTTTTAAGCTACTGAAACATTAAGGCACTGAGATTGAAGACAACTGTGCAAACTCTACTGTGTAAATTGTACTTCATCTTTTAATTGCTTGCCTATTTATTTTTAACAGAATCATCATAACAAGAGGAGCAGTTCTGAATATGTGATATTTACTTTTAGAGCTGTTAACTCAAAATATAGGTACAGTTTCTATCTACATTGTCATAAATTCCAAACCTGTTTCTTCCCACAGTGTAGTTTTGTATTAAAAATAAAAATTCAAAATGAGATGCCACACTTGGAAGACTATATATTAGCCTTGGAGATTATTTTGAAGGTCTGCTTCTCTCATAATGGCTAAAAGAGTTATGCAAAAAAGGAAACAACTTTTCATGTAGCAGGCATGACTACACACTTGGGGATCATATGAAAAATCTCAGCTGAAATCTGACAAAACAACATTTCCAGGCTTTTCAGCCCAATTATTTATTGACTTTTGAAGGTAGTTACAATTTCAAGATTTGGTGTTGGGAAACGTGTACCAAGACTTCAGTGGCTCTGGCCATTCAAAGCTCAGTCAAACATATTCAGCATCTGTTTCAAGTCTTTGTTTTACAAACAGCTTCCAAAAAGCACATTAGAAGCCAAAGATGAAGAAAATGGGGTTTGATGGCTATTTTATTCATACAAGAATCTTTAAGAACAACCTATTAGTTTCCTGATTGTGCTACTTCATGTTCTAAAGAACACTAAGGAAGGTGTTTACCAGAGGGAAAAAAATCCCACGGGAATAAGGTGTTTACTGGTAAAATCCATCAACACAGAAATGGTTCAGTATAGAGAAGTGGTCTACAGACTCAGGAGAGAGGGACACTCCCCAGTCCAATGGAGCCCATAAAACACAGATGGGGGACATACCACCATCTGCAAGCGCAGTCGCATGAGCACTTCTAAATCACATTCCACTGCTCATAAAACCTTCCATGTCAGTGTTTTACCATGTCAGGTAAAGTTTTTACCTGTTTTTTCAAGTTAACAGCTGCTTTGGAAAGCTGCCATAAAAACAGCTCAACCTTTCACAAATATGAGGCATGTTTTCTTTGCAAACACTGCATCTTTGATCTCACAGAAGGGGATATGCTCTCAACAGACCTTCCTGTCACAGGCACATAAGTGCAGGAAGCAAACCATTAGCAGGCCATTGACCCCCATTGTCAATTTTTTTCATACTCTGCAACCCTTTTTTATTTTTAAGGAGGAAAAAAAAATAGCTCTTGTGTCTTGGCATTAAATTTCAGTTTTCCTACCAAGTTGTCAAGAACATAGTCACATATATATGCCTTTAAGCTCAAAATTGGCTGTGATTTATCAAAGTCAGAATGGTATAAATAATGCATGTCTTGCACTGGTTGCTTTTTTTGTAACGTAACAACTAATGGCCTGTCAACAAACTTTTCCATGTACAGAACCTGTACAATGGTCTGCCATCTCTTTCCTGTATGATAAATGAAGAAAGACTTTCAGGAGTCAAATGCTCTCTAATGGTGTCCTGCTGTCTTTGTTACAATGCGTGATGGCATAGAGACAGAGAAACCATGCGTTTTTGAGGTATGTAAAGGCAAATTCTGCAGCATCAGGCTCTGTTGATGAGGCAGGACAAAAATTTTTTTAATCCAACATCTGAAGTCTGATACACACAAAAAAAATTAAATTATCTAGATTATACAGAGAGATTTGTCTAGGTCATACAGATAAGATTTTCCAGTACGTAAATCCTAGACACAAGATTCAGTGCTTATGGTAACAAAACACATTTGGTTAGCAAAACCTGCATTCAGAAAAAAAGAGAAGGTTAAGCCAATCCCCTAATAGCTCATTATGCTTCAATGGCAGATTTCCTTTCAAGATGCAAAAAGCTTGCCCTTCAATGTGTCTCTCTTTAAATATTTTAGGATTATGGTAAGTTCTGACTAGCCGACAGTAGCATGGAAGAAATGCATCTGCTGGAGTGTCTTTAAAAGGGATTGGAAAAACAGCACTACCAACAGACATTCAGCACAGTCAGCACACCTTACCAGCCACAAACTCACCTTTCTGTGATTGTTTCTCTGAGACCACTTGCAACCCCTTTCACCACTGTACTAGCCTTTGGCGTCAGCACTACTTGAGATATGAAAAAAGAGCCTTTCTTTCTCCTTTCAGTGATTGATGCCTGCAGGAACTGAATCAACTTTTCTGTATCTGTTGTGTTTGCCCAGGGAGCTGGCATCATCTGGCCTGGCCACAGAAAGGCCACCTCGACAGCCACTGGACTGTGGTAGAACACTAGCACTTGGTGTTCCTTTTCCCACAGGTACTGGAGGCTGACTTCATGGGCAAATATAGCAGGACACATTTTGTTTCCATATGTGTCTTTGAGCATCTGGACAAGCTTTTCATGATGGCATTTCTGCATCCCATAAAAATGATTGAAGTCCAAGAAGACCACTTCTTTTGGGTGCTCAGTGAGAAATGCGTTGATCTCCTCCAGACCTTCCTTGACTTTGGCACTGAATAAACCATGAGCGAAGTAGAGTTCATTGTCTGGGTCTCTAGGCTTGGTGGAAATTCTGAGATCAAAATACCGTATACCTGCCCCCAGCTGGCTGGTGAAGTTCATGGTCTGTGTAGCCAACCACTTCCTCATCAGCTTTTTAGCCACAGTCCCAAAAACGGACACAAAATTCTGGACTGTCTCCGGCTGTTCAGGCCCAACTGGAGAGGCTTCATCAATGTAGAAGCTAAAAGAGTCATGAGACCCTAAAAACACAAGAGAGAAAAATTATCAGTATAGCACTCATATATTAAAAGCCTTTAGTGTGTTTTTCTCAATGAAAATAATTTTCTGACCTGTACCAACGCCCACCAACCACCTTGCCTTGCCCTCTCCCTCAACAACAGCACATTTGTCTGGCAGCATTTGCCCCAACAACACCTGGTAGGAACTTGAAAGAAAGTCTGTTTCACTGCTTGTCTGGATGCTCAGTCACTCTCTTCCAGCTCTTTTTTATGCCTTTAGGCTCAATGAACCCAGGGGTCTCAGAAGATCAAAGTAATTCTGGTAGCAAAGCTAGCCACACAATAAAGCCCTTGAGCCAAGGAGGAGAATTTGGCCCTGCACACTGAATCATACACTAATTTGCAGAACCAAAGGAAAAAAAACAAAACAAACCAACATCCTTCCACACACACCTTTATAGCAAAAAAAAAAATAGGAGTAGGAAAAATGTAAAAGAACATAACCTTTCTGCTCTTTATTTCAATTCTCATCTGGTCATCCACAAGGTTACTGAAAGATGTTTTCCTCCTTAAGTTTACTTCTAAAATTCTTTACTTTCCTTTGTTAAATAAGTACAACAGAGAAAGCCAAGAATAGCATTGCATTCCACTGATAAAATTCAGAAACTCTGCTGCATGCTCTTCACAGGAATGGGATGTAAACCTTAACAGGCCTATGTAAAGGAGTTACCATTTTCTACCACATAAATTTGAATACAAATACGTGTGGCACTTTGCTACACCAAATTCTCTGTCTCAAGATATATCCATTTGTAAAACTCCACAATCTCAAAACAAAAGCCATAATTAACAATGCTCAGCATTCAGACATCAACATGAAAGCAGTTTTATGGAGCGATGAGCTGACCCTAGGAGATGCTTATCACCTTTATCAACCATTACTCTGCTGAACACCTGGTGTTCACACCTGGCAGTTTACACAGAAATACTGTCCAGCTCCTGGCAGAGCCACACTCCTGCTATTCCAGCCATAAATGCTTCTGGTGAGACTCTCAGCAGCAAGCATGTCTGCTGCTCAGCCTGAGACACACTGCTTGCAAAACTCCTTCAAGGTCAGCAGGACTTGTATGCTGGAAATGGACTGCAGTACCAGGTGCTCAGAGATACAAATCCTACATCAAAATGAGTCAGAGCACTGGTCTTGCCTGTCTGTCACCAACGCTTTTGCAGGTGCTTTTCAAAATTACTTTCCAAAGCATGCATGCTGTAGCAAGTATCACATTAATGAAATTCTGCTAGTCAGTCATTTCTGAGAACGATGCTGCTTTACCTGAACTGGAATAAACCCTATAAACCGAAGCAGCAGCTATAACATTTTCTTCTTTAACAGTAAATGGAGTCAAAACAAATTATCTTAAACTCTGGCTTGGATTTGGCTTTGTTTAATCTGAGAAATGTCTTTAAATTTTGTACACATCTGCTTCTCTTGGTTGACTCTTTGAACTGCATTTTGCTTTAAATATAACTTTTCCATTTTGATGAAGCTTTCTACTGCTAAGTTTTGAAGTGATAATATATTTCTTCCAGAACCTGATTAGATCATGCAGTATCTGGTTACACATTGATATCCTTGGGGACTAGATCTGCATACAGAATTCTAATGATAAAACAAATTATTAGAGCAGTGACCTGTGTATCAACAGTATTACAGGGAAAATCAATGAGATGCATTAAATGTTCTGCTCAGTGTAACCTGCACTAATCTAGAAATCAAAGTAAATCTGGTCTTGTTTAAAACAAGGCACAGCCACCGATATTAGGAAGGGATGAATTTTGCCTCCCCCCTTTTGTCCATTGAAGTACACTTTATTTTTGTAGGGTTTTATGCCAGATTAAGTACCTCTGTAAAGATAATCAACTGATTAGAGCAGTAGGCTCAAACTGGTATTAAGACTAATTAAACCATTTGTCTTTTATCTTCTGATCTGCAGACACAGGCAACCTTCACCTGCAGAAAAGGTAGTAGCTAAACTTGACCCCAGAACTGCCAGTAGGCACATATTAGTTTAAACTACTTAAAACTATTTTAGTCAAGGCAGCACAATTCTCCTAACAGAAAACTAAGGTGAACAATGTGTCAAAAGGTACTTTTAGCTACTGATAATGAAAAACACAGAGAAGTGTGTGTGTGTGTGTGTGCAAACACCACAGTTAGAAACACCTGAACACTGCAAGTAGGATAGGTCAGAAAAATCCTTTTCCCTCATTAAAGTCTTCGTGCACATATTTGAGCCTAAATATAGGCATTCCTATGTGGAAGGTAATGAGAAAACTCTATAGTGCTCTGAGAATTTCCATGTTTTGTAACCCAAACAAGGAAGTCATACAGCATAATACCAAAAGAAAATAAGGCATAACTTGGTTGACATGAAATGAAGCAGAGGTCAGCTGTTAAAAAGTATGCAAAGATCCCTCCTGAACAAAAAATACAGCAAATATCTTTCCACATGTATAATTTGAACAGGTGAATTAAATATTTATGTCCATCATGCACTCATCTACATTTCCTTTTTCCTCAATCTTGCCCTGCTGTCCCAGACAGCTTACTTGTATAACTCACAGAAATACAAAATCCTTACACTTAGTGGGGCAAATTAGGGTATGATCTCTTCCACTGTCATGCCCCAAATCACTAGATTTCTGGTAATGAGAGAATCCTGTACAAACATGCTTTTGGCAACCATGCTTCCTTCCAAATCTTTCTTTTGTGCATGGGGACATTCCCCTCCTACATTTTCACTGCTAAGTGTTCTTGCAGGTTCTCTGTATTACCAAACTTCAGCCTCCATGAAGAGAAGATGCAAGTTACATTTAGGAATACAAATGCAATGACACCTGCAATCTTTGGAAGGTGGCAGTGCTTTCACATCATCTATCTCTGTTATGGTAAGTCTGTACCACAGAGACTTCACAGTCTGAGACCTGGAGAAGCAAAGAGGGCAAATGACTCATCCCAAATTATTAAGGGAGCAAAAGATAATATTCCTCTTGTATGCAATATTTTCTCACTAGTTTACCAAGAGTCTAAAATTTTCTTAAAATATTGCACTCTGTTTTCCTACTATTTCAACAACCCAACATATCACTGATCCAAGAAGTCAAGGATGAAGGCTCATGGACCAGCACGATGGGGGTAGTAAACAAGGGGTTAACCTGGTGTGCACATACTATAGACTGCCCAGTTGAGAAGAGAAAGTGAACAAAGAACTGTAAACAACAGGAAGAAACTTCATAATTACATGTTTTCATAGGGGAATTTTGAGACATTTACTGGCAGAGCAGAACAGCAGAGTGCAGGAAATCCAGAGAGCATCAGAGATTTTTTCTGCATGTACTCCTTTAAGTAGTTAAGTTGCACTGCTGGATGTTGTATGAATTAAAGAAGAAATGGATAGGGACATAAAGGCTGATGACAGCCTCAGACTGAGTGACTATGAGGAGAAATAAGAATTTGAAATACTCAGGAAAGCAATGAAGGCAAAAAGCAGAATAAAGATCCTGGATTTCAGAGGAACTGTCTTGCCTTGTTCAGGAAATTGGTAAGTGATAGCCTGGAAGAACTCAATTACCTTAAATGCCAAGAGAGTCAGGAGAAAGAGCAGAACTTGAAATGCAACTTCTCTAAAGCATATGAATAGAATGTGAAGAAACTAGGAGGCAAGTCAGGAGGCAAGTTTGGCTGAAGAGGTAACTTCTGAGTGGCATCAAACTTAAAAAGCCTTACAGAAGGTTTTAGCAAGGGACAGGTTGCCAGGGAGGAACAGAGGTCAAAGGCACAGAGGGAGTGAGAAAAGGTAGAGCTGGGAAGGGAAACCTGCAAGAGATGGGGAAGGCAACAGAGAGCTTCCGCTGATACATCAGCAGCAAAAGAAAGGTGGCCCACTACAGAACTGGGCAGACCTCCTGAAGGATGGGATGCCATCCAGAGGGACCTGGACAAGCTTGAGAAGTGGCCCTTGGGAATCTCATGAGGTTTAACAAGGCCAAGTGCTGGTGCTGCACCTGGGTAGGGACAGCCCCTGGTATCAGCACAGGCTGGGCATGAACAGACCCAGAGCAGCCCTGCCCAGAAGGGCTTGGGGGTGCTGTGGGTGAGAGGCTGCACATGGCCCAGCCATGGCACTCCCAGCCCAGAGAGCCAAACGTGTCCTGGGCTGCATCCAGAGCCCTGTGGGCAGCAGGGCAGGGAGGGAATTCTGCCCCTCTGCTCTGCTCTGCATCCAGAGCTGGGGTTCCAGCACAGGAGGGCAGAGCCATGCTGGGTTTAGTCCAGAGCAGCACTTTTGATCATGAAGATGATGAAAGGGCTGGAGCACTTCTCCTCTGATGACAGGCTGAGAAAGCTGGGGTGGTTAAGCTTGGAGAAGAGAAAGCTGCTAAGTAGCAGCTTTCCAGTACCTAAAGGGTTCTTATTTAGAAGAGGGAGAACAAGTTTTCACACAGACAGCCATAGGACAAGGACAAACAGTTTTAAACTATAAGAGAAGAATTAGATTAGCTATCAGAAGAGGAGGGCAATGTCACTCAGAGGGCAGTGAGGCACTGGATCAGGTTGCCCAAGGAAGCTGTGGATATCTCATCCCTGAAAGAGTTCAAGGCCAAGTGCTGGATAGCATTTGTAATCTGGTCTAGTGAAACACGTACCAGAGCTTGGCAAAGGGGTTGGAACAAATTATCTTTAAGATGCTTTTCAACTCAGAACATTCCATTATTCCATAATAAATTATCAAGTGACACTTAAAATGTCTACACCAGCCATGACTCAAAGAACAGAAGTGGCCAGTTTTAACCAGAGACACTAAATTTTCAAAAAATAGATACTAAAGAATAAATCGTGCAGCATTACTTAGATTGCTAGAAAACACCTGCAAGTACCTTTTACTAGGGAGAACTGTCTACTGTTTCCTTTGCTGGATTCCTGTAATAGGGCAATTGGGATATTTAACCCACTACAGCTCACTATGGACATATTTATGGCTTCCCTGGAGGACCAACCTCCCCATTTAAAAAGTGATTCGGCTTGATGGTGAAAGAAGTCCCTAAGGGAGAATGCATTTTAGTTCAGAATTGTTCTTCAGTCTCTTGGAGATTTACACAGAGGCATGGTAAATCTACTATTTTCAGTGGTTAAGCTTAAATATATAATTCACAAAGCCGACAAGCGTAGCTGAACTTTGCCGTGGCTTCCCTTGCTTCCCTGTCAGCTCTGGCCATCCCTTGAAAAATACAGCCTTGTAAACAGGACCTAGAGTTGAACAGCACTGACCAACATGCTCCCAACAGCAGCAATCACATCCTGCAAGTATCAGAAAAAAACCACAAATAAATGGAAGCAACAGTTCACAGGTTTTAGCATGTTTTGCTCTCTTCCTCTTCTTGCATGGATCTCTTGTCTCAGTGCTAGGAGTTATTCAATAGCTGTTGGAAGTGGAATGTTTTACGAGTGCTTTGGGTGTCTATTAAAAGCTTTGCCTGTTGCCTTTCTGTATTAAGGAGAATGTCATCCCATTGTGACTATTGCTGAAATGTCATGTGCAGTGCCTCATAATTTCTTTAAAGACATCCTTATCAATGAAGGCTCTATTGTGACTGACAGAAAGTAACATGTTTCTTGGATGAACAGGTAAGACGAAGTCCATAACCTCTGGTACACAGGAGTTCAATGCAGATGTTCTTGCAATCTCATTTGGTCTGTTCTCCCTGTCTTTTTTGACCATAAAAATCAATCAGTCAAGGGAGAAGCCCTATGAATTGTCAGCTAGTTGCACTGCCACTTCAAGGAACAGCAAAGCCTAGTCATAAGGAGAGTTAATGCACCTCAATATTGTGTTTTGCCTTCTTTTTGAGATGGCTGAGTGCTGTTCTCTTCAACAAAGCCACAGCACATCTCAGGAAGTCGAAAGGTGCTGCCAAGTGCAATGTCATTCAGACTTAACAGTCCAGTTCCCTTTAGCATGCAAACTGCTTGGGTGATAGCAGCTTTGTTAATAAAAAACTCTACACAAGAAAACAAAACCAAAACTGTGAGAAACAGAGAAATTATAGATTGCCCAGTGTCCAAGTGTGCCCAGCTGCCTCGCTTTCCAGTTGTTCTTCCAGTGTTCATCACCAGCTGTGTGTCCCTTACCCCAGCTGAAGGTCACCGGGCTTAGTCACATATTCACACTCAGGAGTCCACCATCTAAAGGCATCGGAAGAGAGGTACACACTACCTCAGGTAAAGCAAAAAACCAGATACTGAACAAGTCCTGAGAACACTTGCATAACATTAAAAACTGACATGTATGTACATGTATTTTAGATAGATAGATAGATAGACAGATAGATAGATAGATAGATAGATAGATAGATAGATAGATGTTGATATACTCCAAGAAATTGCCCTCTTCCTCTACATATATCTCATTCTGCCTTGAAGACATTGGTTACAATGTATGAAATGACAGGGGAAGGATTTGCTTCCTTCTTGCCCCATAAGTTCTCAGAACTGATAGCCTCCCCCCTCCGCCTGCATCTTCTTTCCACCAACAGGTGAGTTCTGGACCAGCCACTGGAATTGCACATAAAGGTAACTTGGACCCTAGTCCTGTGCCTAGGAATACAGCATTGGGAGTCTGGACTGTGTGGCTTTATTGAGACTGTCCTGTAGACAAAAGGGACAATCTGAGAAACCAGGCAGGAGCCCAGTAATCCCCATGCAAACATTTAATATGGTTTGCTTGCAAAGGTGAGCAGAACTACTTTGTTTTACATTTTGCCAACCTCTGCCTGGGTTTCTAAAGGTACTTCCACCATGGGTGAAACTCAGCACTTCCCAGACAAAAGATCTGGAGCCCCTCAATCCACACCAAGTGTCCAGGCACAACTTCAACACTCACCAGCTACTGGACTGACCTAGGACACAGCCTAGAACTGCATGCACAAAGCATTCAAAACCCAGCACAAAGCATCTACTTCTTGTTCAATGTAATACAGAACAGAGAGTTTATTTTCAGAGATTCACAGAACTGTTGAGTTTGGAAGAGACCTCTGGAGATCAGCAGGTCAAATCCTCCCTTCTCCTGAGTGAAACTAAAAAAATTATGCAAAGTTGACAATAGATCATTTAAGACTTCTTCAAAACACCTTGCTGAAGCAGCTTCTCTGCCAGGAAGAAGGCAGAACTGGTAGGCCATCAGTCCGGAAATGACATTCCATATCTAATAACTAACTTTCAGACTTGGAATGACTTTGTTTTGTCCTCCCTATAAAAAAAAGAGTTCCATGCAACAAGAGAGGATTTTAAACAATTACTTGCTCATGTTCCTCTTACATGTCCTTATCGCCTGTGAAATGCTCTTGAGAATCATTTTGGTTTGTACTTCTGAATGTGGCTATAATTGCTTCCACAGGGAGCCTACTAGTGTTGATATTGCCAGTATTCCACGACCATGATGAACTGCTCCTCACTCAGGCCAAAGATGTTACCATTTGAAGCTGTTAAGAAACAGCTTATGGAATATGGCAGTGCCTGCACTGGGAAGTGTTTCTGGTCACTGGATTGAGCCAAGATCAGTGCCTTGCCTAAGCACTGCTTCTTTCCTCTAAAGAATTCACTTCTAAGAAATAAAACAGTTTGGGAGGTGGGGAGGGATCTGCTTGGTACTAAGGCCCTGGGTAGCTAGTAATTATCACAGTATGACAGGCAGGCTTGGCTACAAATCTGATTAGGTTACTCATTAGTCAATTCATACTAATATGTTTGGTGTACAGAAAAGTACCCACATGCAATTTCTCCAGGTTCCCTCCTGCCAACACAAAAACCAGCTCCTGTTCCTTTTAAAACACTGTATCAGTTAATTCCACTTTTCAAATTCTCAGTGCAGTGTTGAAAAGTAAAGAAAAAAGAAAAAAAAACCTGTAATTATATTTCTAGTTCTCCAAACAGTGTGAGCACATTCACAACCGTGGCCATCACAAGCTCAGTTTTGCTAAAGATACTGTTCTTTAACAGAAATTTAGCACATGCTGCCCTCCTGAGAGTTTTCCCTCTTACTTAGTAACTTCTTTACTGTCCTGTAATTGTTTGTGTAGGATGAGGTGAAGTAACTTTTCATGAGATACTGCCAAGTGCAGATAACCTCCCATTTCTTCCCTTGGCAAACCACCTCCTGACAGATTTCCTTGGAGGCTTTATGCAGCCAGCACTCAGAAGGCAGCATGGTGCAGCAGTATATGGACAGCAGGGGCTTTCTAGGAGTCCCACATTATGTATTCTAAAAGCTCACCTTTAAGTTAAGCTAATGAAATGCAGGCTCTAAACAAGGCAGATTTTACAAAGGCAAATGTAAGATTAACACTGCTGGAAACCAGAAAAAGAGCAGCAAGGCCAGGACACAGCAGAGGGAGGAGCAGGCTCCTTCTCCTGTTTGCCCAGCACAGCAGAGCCCTTACCCAGGGCTGCAGGAGCAGCAGGGCAGGCGTGGGGCAGCAGCACTGCTCTCCCTGCCCAGAGCCATTCCCCACTGCCCATCCAGGGCGGGCCAGGCCACCAGGACTCCGGCAGGCACTCAAAGGCAAACAGAAGTGAGGGGAACATTTTTGCATTATAGATGTAAAAGTGGAAAGGATCATGCTGAGGACTGAGAGATTCAGATGGTGTGTCTTCTCCACTGTTTTTTTTTTTTTCCAAATGTGGTCTAAACCTCTTATCTGCACACAGAAGAAAAGATGAAGGAGGAAGGCAGTGATACTGCTTGTGCATATACTACATTCAAAAAAACCCCCTGTTGAACATTTGTGCGCTGCACTGAAAATTTTGAGGTGCAAAGGCTTAAAACTTTAAAAACCTCCTCACAAGAAGCCACTAGAAAAGTTATTTTTATTTGTTCAGTCAAGTGAAACTGTAAGCATGATTTCACAGGGGTTTGTGAGCAGACACATAGCACAATTTCTGTAATAGAAAAAGGCTCCCTTCACCTATCAGGCTAAAATCCAGCAGGATTTAGGAAGAACTTCAATCCGAACATACAAAAATTACTACATCTGCTCCTAATTTTTGGCAGAGCAAGAGTTAAAAAAAAAACCCAAGCAACTAACTGTTTTAAAAAATAATCTCTACATCAGGATTGACCAAGAACCTAAAACATATGGTTTAAGATCATCAGAATTTATAATTTCAGCAGCAGACTGGACACATCACTACAGCTTGCATGGTGTAAGTCAAGTGCTGTAGTGTGCAGACTACCATGGTCTTTTTGTTCATGTGTTTGTGCATATGAAGATTGTATAGAATCTTCTAGATCATATAAATTAGCATCACATAAAACCTTGTATTTTATGCCCCAATTTGAAGACAAATTAACTACCTAATCACTTGGAAATAAAACTCATTGGGGCAGAGCTGTAGCTACTCTCTATTATCCAAACTCCACAAATGAAAATTCTTTCAAGTCTTTGCTTTTCTGTGAACTGTGCAAATAAATCCAGTATTGCATCTTTTCTTTTTGCCCTGCAAGCTCACTGCTCTGTGTTCAGATGCACGAGAGATCTCTATCTGATCGTGCATTTTAGTTAAACACTAGTCTCAGAAGCACAGTAATAGCTATTTTTTGTCTTAAATTAGGGACTAGCAGACAAGAATGTGAAGGAAGGAAAAAGGAAGGAAAAAATAGCAAGAAGTATATCTGATTCTAAGCATAAAATTAATGTGCCAAGAATAGTTTGGGGCGTATTTTGTTCCAGCACCAGCTCAGTCTGTCTGAGTATGTCATCAGCATCCAAGTCATATCTCCTGAGGCAATCAGAAGCACTAGAATTGTGAGCCAATTGCTCCAGGACTTGTGAGAGGTTGTGATAATCCCAGGCAGCTTTGCTGAGCCTGCAAAATGGCATCTGCCAACAGTGAGAAACTTCTGACCATAACTCTGGTTCATAATGCAAATGCTACCATTGACAGAAAAGCCTTGAAGGACAATATGCCTGAGAAGGCACCTAAAAAAGGGAGTGTTCATATTTCTTCCTCTCCATGCACACAAAGAGCACAGATAATTCAATGTTCACACTCTAAAATAGCATCAAATTCTGACAACTTCTGCTTCTTGAGCTTTTATTTGATTTATTTTTATGAGAAACATTCTTTAATACTCTGAAACATGAGAAATTTCCCTTAAAAAAATGGCATCTGATTACACTGATATCTCTCTTGCCACCTATTGTTTTTTTGGCAACACAGAAGGTTTTGGATCCTCAATTTTGCCTTTCTCTCACCTCTTGCCTATACCTTCTTCTTTGATTTTTTTTCTCTGACATACACAGTACAGCCTTTTCTAACTCATGACTGCATGGCCACATCTACTAGCCTCAATATAGTTCTTATTTCATTGAGTTCTCCTTTCTACTTAAAAAACAGTAACAGTAATTTTAAAAACCCAACAAAATTAAAAAGGTGCATTATTTTCTACTAAATCTGAGCACCCCTTCTAAACAATTCTAGTGATCTTGTAGCTGACAGAAACTACAGCATATGTAGTTTGTGCATCTTAACCCATAATTTTAAGGCCAAGAAAAGGACAACCGAGATATGTCTGGATAAAACAAAACTGCACTGCAAAGTCAATGGGAAGAATGATCCCTCAAATCAGGTTTCCTGTTAATTTTAAGATTCCTACAAGCCAACCACTCCCATCTGAGATGGATTGCCACAAGAAATTTAAAAGGCAAGAATTTTCGATTTTACAAATATCAAACTGTGCTGCAAGAACACCTGCAATGCCAAGAAAAAGAACTCTTCCTGCACTGTAATGAGTGCACTGGCAGTCAGTTTACCAGAACTCCAGAATGGGACAGCCTAAAGACAATATGGTCAAAGTTTTCTACTACCACACAAGAAATCCAGGCTAGCTTTCTTTTCTTTTTCTTGGTCACTGAGTTTGAAAAGCTGAGGCAAATCTGAGCAGTTCACCTGATGCTTGGGGTGAAACACTGCAAAATATTATACCCTGGGATGGGAGAAATATTATATACCCTTTTCTGAGTCAGTTTGCAAAGGCTTTCACAAAGAAACACTCTTAAAATATCACTTTTAAAAGCTGTGCATATAGACTTAGCTGACTGACCACCCCATGCCTGAGAGATAACAAAAGTATGTAAAATACTGCAAAGTAAGAGGAGTAAGAGGGAAGCTTGTCAGGTGTTTTATATTTTGACCACTGCCCTTGCTAGGTACCCTTCCTTATCATTTGGTTGCCTCAAATGTCCCCATTAGACATTATTCTACTTTTGTTCACTGCTTGGCAGATTTGACAAAGAGATACAAACAAAATAACTCCCTAAGACAATCTGCTGAATGCAAGACTCATCCTTCGAGACCAGGTGCTCTAAAAGAAGTCTCTCAGCCAAGGTCTCCTCAACTATAAGCAAAGACATTGTAATGTTCAACTTTATACACCCTAGAGGACAATACCGAAGCAATTTCCCTAGCACCCTGAGATACAAATGGAAAACACTATGTCCTTTCTGCCAAAGCATGTTTTTCCTGCCAAACTCCAGAAAAACACCCCTAAGCAGCTGAAGCCTGAACTTTAAGAATTCACCAGCTAGAAATGCTCAAATGAAGCACCCCTACAGCCCAGGGGCTCCCACACAGTCACTTTACTATGCTATAACTCAAGAGAATGGGCAAAGGAATGGGCAAGTGGAGCAGTTCACCACAAGGAAGCACACGGGCTCCTTCAGCTGGCCATAAATATAAACCCCTCTGCCAAGATACCACACCATGGTGCCACTGGCCTTCTGAAGCCCAGAGGTCTGCAAATAACAGCACAGCTTCTGCTTTGTTATGTACACCACTGCTTTACATGACTGCTTCAGAAAGTAACTACAGAGAAAAATGTTTCTAGCAGGCCCCACAGTCTCCTCCACATACCAGTATTTGTCTTTTACATCCAACTGCATAACAAGGAAAACAGTCTAACTCAAAGATTTTTGTCTGTGAGCGCTCAAGTTGTGGCTTTCCTAAGACGTCAGCTGCAAGGCCTCATGAGCCATCAGGCAATGAGACATTCTGAGCTTGCTGTCACCCAGAGTCCATGGCAGGTGTCAGAGCACGTCCTCCTCAGACAGTGCTGACCTCATGCCTTTCAGCCCTGTCTTGCACCATGCTTTGCTGCTCAGATTCTCC
Source organism: Alaudala cheleensis (assembly GCA_013398995.1). Classification (NCBI taxonomy): domain Eukaryota; kingdom Metazoa; phylum Chordata; class Aves; order Passeriformes; family Alaudidae; genus Alaudala; species Alaudala cheleensis. The sequence continues at coordinate 151,483 of VWYE01029104.1, forward strand.
CAGAAGTTCTCCAGTCATGTTTAGGCACTGTAGACTATCCTTCTAGGAGCAGGTACAGAAGACAAAAATGGGACTTACTACACACGGAATGAAGAAAAGCAGCAACAACATCTGTAAAACACAGGATCAATGCTGCCAGAAAAATAGCCTCCTGCTGTGAGGTGGCACCAAAATTGGAAGACAATGAGCCAAGAGGATGTATAAAGGGAAGAAGCAGAGAGATGTACCCAGCTAGAAAAGAAGATCCGAGAACAACTTCAAATAAAACTATTTATTTGGTCATTGCTAAATGGAATATAAGCAAAGGTGAGTTGTGTTTTTAGCTATGAAAATATATCAAAGAGAACAGAAAACACAGCAAAACGCCAGAGGTATCAATCTCAATCAACAGACAGGAAATGGGACACACCTGGATGCTGCTAGATGAAATAAAAACCAAACAAACAATCAAAACAAACCACCACACTGTGATACAGGAAAGAATTACAAGTCCCATTGTTGGAAGAGTCTTAGCTAGGATTGCAAAATGTATCTGCCTCATGTCCTGATCTATATCCTCACCAGCCTAGCCCCATAAAAGACACTTAAATTCCATTTTGCAAACAGAATGGAGACAAGTAAAAACACACAGAATTAGAGAGAAGTTGAACTGTCAATAGCTGTCTTCTACACATCTCTTCTACTATCACTAAAGAGGCAATTTAAAGGTCCGCATGATCAATCAACCCAGACTCCTCTCAAACACTTTGTAACGCCTAGGAATCCAATTTCAGTCAGTTGTTCTTGCATTATTTGCTGCTAACATTATCCCTACTCAATTCGACACAGCAGTCAAGTAAGACACTACACAATACAGAGGACTACAAGAAATTTATGAAACCAGTTATAAAACAGTATTGATGCTATTTCATTTCCTAAGTTTCCAGCCTACAGTCCCCACCAGATCCCCAGTTGGCATTTATCAGTATAGCTCTAATGACCCATTAGGCCAGTTTAGACTGCTGCAGATCTGGCTGTTAGTGTTAGGCTTTAGCATAAAGAAGTCAATGAAAAAGCACAGGTGGTGCTATTGATTAACTGAAAAAACAGACAGATTATCTGTCCTTTTTCCAGACTCAGGATACATCTAATTTACACTGGATATGCTTATGTCTTCAAAGGCAATTATTAGTTCAGCTGTTTCATACTAACAGTAAGTAAAATACCATAATTTCATAGTATTTTCCTAATGTGTGATAGGAAATCCTCTAATTCCGTCATCCTCTAAACTGAGCTGTTTTCAAGGGTTCAGAAGCTAACCTTAATTCAGTAAAACTTAAAATTACTAAAGGCATTATAAGGACATTTCAAATAATCTGAAAATTGAATGTTTTAAGTCTTGCATATGCTCAAAAAAAAGCCTTGTCTTCTCTGGTTATAATGGCAATGACTGCAGTCCACCCTAGACTGACAGAGTTTTGGTTTCAGTATGACACACAGCTTAGAAGCAAAAATATTTTTATCTGCAGTAATTCCACAGCTAGTGATATTGGTAAAGCTGGAAGTATTAGTAAAGCTGATTTTTACAGAGTGGTTATGATGCCAGCACATATTCTTCCATGCTTCCTTTGAATTCTTAAACAACGAGTGTGTCACCCTTTTCTTCTGGACAGAGTTTGCATTTATCATTTGGTCAGGAACATTACAGATCAAACTGCCTTAACATCTTCCTCTCCACTTTTTGGCTCTATGTCATCCAGAGTATTTTCAAGGTACTTGAAAGGACATGTTAATTTCTGACCCAGCTGCATGAGGATGTGAGTGGTCTGCATGGAAGGAGGCCCTTTTTTAAAAATCATTCAGTAATTCTTCAATAAAATGACACTGGCAGACAGCCTCTGTGTTTTGACAGTGGCACCTCAAAGCCAAACACAATGGCAGCTGTTCACAATGCTGCTAGTGCTGTTTTTCAAGAAGATTGTCAAACTTGCACAATGAGTAGTGGCTTTTTTTTTCTCTGTACCTTTCCTCCAGTTATAGACATATACGTTAATTCAGCAATTTGAAAAATTTTGATTAGTGGAGATATTTTGAAAAATAAAGTCCTATTTACTCATTTTAGGATCAGCTCTACTGGATAAAATAACAATATAGCAAGCTACTTGCAGTTACCTTAAAAAGTCTCTCAACTGGTGAGAGACCCAGATCTTTACATGTAACTGTTTTAAAAGCTTTTCCACAACTTTAGCCTCTCCATTGGATACAGAACTGCCCTCCTGCTGGGCCATCACTGAAACTGTGGGGCATGTGAAACCAAAGTTCCCAGGACCCTTCATCCCTCCAACCCACAGCTGTTATCCAGAGGGAGGTGTGAAAGACAAATTCAGGACGTAGCTTTGGTGGAAATCTCTTCATCGCTCAATAGTAATTTCGGCAATACTGAGCTAGTAACACACTCTCCCCCAATAAAAGTGTCCTAGTAAGAAGTGTGACATAGGACCTAGGTATTGCTGGATTTTTAGTTGGGGCAGTGTTTGGTGCAAAGAGAGAGTCAATGTCCTCACAACATTCTCATTAAGGCAAATCACAGACCCTAAGAATATCTCATTAATGCCAATCACAGCCCATTAGAATATTCACATTGCCCACAACAGTGCAGCTGCACTGCCACCCTTCACCCTGCAAACCTGCACACCACAGGCAGCCAGGACCCCTCAGCACTGCTGCCAGTTCATCCAGCCAAAACCAGCCACGACAGCAGCTGCAGAGCCTGTACTCTGCCCTTACAGGCATACGGTGCTCCAGATGGTGTTGCAAGGACATTGTCCACCCCTTCCGCCCTGGAAGCGTCGTGAGCTGTCAGACAGGTCCCACATACAACAGAGGAGGCCTTTTTGCAGAAGTCCAATTTTGTGTTGTGCTCATGACAGCAAACCTTGCATACAGTTAAAATGTTTAGTGTTTTGAAAAGGAAGTATAAAAATAATTGCATAGCAAATTGTTTCTCACCTATGGAAATGCCTAGTTTGTAAATCTTCTGTTATTAACAAGCTCACTGGAATATAAACAAAAAATAAATACCTCTTATGTGAGTGCATGTTTTTAAATCTCAATATATTCATCAAAATAAAAATTTCTAAGAAGCTCTAAAATCTTCCCTACAACAGATCAGCCAATTTTTACATTAGATTAGCGACATACTTTAATTAGCTCTAATTCACAAATTATAATCACTGTCTAGAAAAATTGTGGCATATTTGTTATGAAGCAGTTGTGCATCTTTATCAACATGCAGTTGATAAAGAATTATTTTTACAGAATTCACTAATGCAAGAAAAGTTACTTTCATCCATCATGAATTATGACATACCTGTCTTCCACTTAAGTACTCTGGTTTCCTGAAAATCGTGTACAAACTACTAGCCAAAAGCATCAAAATCTTTGTTCACTGGAAACAGTCAAGAAAGAAGGAAAAAAAATCACTCCTTTGCTGTAGGGACTAGTATTTTTCTCAAATACATTTTAAGAAAACACAGAAACTAATCATCAGTTTTTTTGAAAAAAAAACAAACTCTTGACTGTATTGTTCTATCTTTCTGTTCCCAAGAACCTCTGGGACCCTGACTTGTGGGATTCTGTCTATTGCTGTGAGTCAATGACATCTAGGCTCTTCCAAACGAGAGAGTTTTAAGCCTGGTGGTGATTAACTACAACATGGAGTAATACTGCTATTGAGGAAACACAGTTCTAAAATTGAAAGATTTCAACCCTTTATAACAGTGATACAGCTGCTGGGGTTACTGAAGTCCAAGTCTCATACAGTTCTTCAACATCCACAGTTGATTTTCCAAGCATTCCGCATTGATTTCCAACTGCATTTCCCAGGCAGTTTTATTTGAGCTCAGTTTTCAAGTGCAGTTTTATTCAAGCTCAGTTCTCAAGTGCAGTTTTATTCATCTGCTGGATCTGCAGGGTGAAATGTAATCTTCCTAAAGCACTAATAACAAAAAAGCAAACATGGTGCAGGTAAGTGCAAGCCAAAGGAATAATCAGCACAAAACCTTGAGAAGAAAGGATTTCAAATTGAAACCCTGTTGTCTAAGAAGAGACTGGCAATACAATGCCTTCTGTATTTGCTGAAGCGCACTTGAAGCACAGGAATTTCTCGCTCCATGTGCTTAGCTATCCAGAAAAGCAGATTCATTCTACCTTTTGCCTTATTTCATCTTGCAAACCCATCTGTGAAAAGGCATAAACCCACATTAAAGACTAATTTTTTTCCTTCTTTCACAAGTCAGCATCCTTCCAGAAACAAGGTAGTTCAATTATTTGCATACAAAGAGCCAGATTTCGTGGCACTGACTGGTTTTCACCAGCCAAATAGGAGAAGAGAGGCACAAACTCTGGACAGTTAATGACATATTCAAGGATGACAAGCCAAGTGTGAATGTGCTATACACAGGTTTGTGTATGGTGCCACACACCAACAGCCCATAAGGAGAGATAGGAGGCAATCTGTGCTGAAATCCACCCCTGCTTCATGCTCCTTTTAGTGGCTGCACACAGGCACATCACCCAAAAGACTACCCCATCCTGTGCAGCAAGAGCAGCTGCAATGGAGGCAGAATCTGGCCCTCAGTGTAGGAGGAAAACGAACAGTGAGAAGAACAGCAGTTCCCACCCTCATGGCACCATTTAACAGTTTTGCTGGTATGTGACCTTTTGTTTGCCATCAAATCATCTCCCTAGCATTCAGATCATATGTTTGTCTATTCACCAAGTCCCCTGAACATTCAAACCACATACACAAAGGCTGTTAGGATCCTTCCTGCCTCTATTGTGGCAGCTCAATAACTAAGACAGGGAGCTCCCAGCTGGGTATCAGCAGCAGAGAAACACTGCACAGCTAGAGAGGAAAGACATGTCAGTAGAGCACACTTATATAGGGAGAAAATTAGAGTCTGGAAACTCACCAAAAAGTCATCCCCTTTCTTCTGAGTGTCATAAAAAAAGATGCTCAAAATAATTACTACACCAGTGATGTTTAAATGTTAATTTGTACAGTACTCTGTGGAGCATACAGTTCTGATTGACATTTTGGCTAGAAAAGGAACCTTACTTAGCAATCTCTGTTTGCTGAATTAAACCATTAATAGAGGCAGTTTGATAAAAATTATGTCACCCTGTCTGAAACCAAGCCAAAGGAAAGATATGCTTTTATGACTTCGCCACTGCAATTGTATGGTGATATTTAGACCTAGAGACTTTCAGGATGGATTTGAATCCTCACCATTAAAAAGTAGAAACTGGGAAATCACTACAAAATTACAGCCCTAAAACCACTCCCAGCTGAGGAAGTTCAGGACCTGTAATTCATTGGGTATTTCGTTTCATCACACAGAAGCACATTCGTTTAGCTGGCCCATGCTTATCACATCAACTATCTCATCAAGGTGCAGCCCCTTAAAAATGAGGCCTCTTGTCTAAACTGGTACTGGTTATCTAAATTCCTTCTGAGGTTAAAGAGAAAGACCTCTGGTGTCTATTTACCTTGTTCACATATCTGTGACTAATATAAGTTAGGATACTTCATCAGGGAAGGTGATTCTTTTTCTTCCTCTTCAAATAAGGAAGAAACAGCTCACTTCAGTCAGCTAAAATTAGGTGAGATGTATCCCAGCATACATAGCTCTGCTATTAATGAATGAGTCTATAAGGGGAGGGAAATATTATCCCTTTGTTACTAATGGGCAAATTAGTGTCCTGAGAGGCTCTAAGTTGTACTTTCAAGAATGTGAAGTCCATCTACACTGAATGTAGAAGTTTAAAGTCTAAAATTGGAACCTTGAAAACCCCTCTGTGGCAGAAGGTAATGAATAGAAGGTCTTACTTCTCTACTGTCTCACTGAGAACCCAATTGCAGTAGTTACACCTGTACAGGGCAGCTTGAAGAAGTCTTCAACAAGGAGCATGTCTGCTTTGCTTTCGGTAGGAATTGGAGAAACTTCTACAGAGACATAATACAGAGATGATTTTGTTATTGCTGGGCAGTGCTTATGCAGTCAAGGTCTTTTCTGCTTTTCATAGTGCCATGCTAGCAAGGATCCAGCATGGGAGGATGGGGGAAGACACAGCAGGGACAAGTGACCCTAACTGACCAAAGGGATGTTCCAGACCATGTGACATCATGCTCAGGATATAAGGTAGGGGGAAAGAAGAAAGTGGGGGGAATATTTGGAATGATGGCACTTGTCTTCCCAAGTAACCATTCCATGTGATAGAGCCCTGCTTTCCTGGAGCTGACTGAACACCTGACTGTCCATGAGGAGTGGTGAATTTATTTTTTGTGTTGCTTTGTTTGTATATGTGGGTTTTTCTTTCTCTGATAAACTGTCTTTAAGTTTTCCAGCTTTTACTCTTCTAATTCTCTCCTGATTCAGCTAGGGGGGCAATGAGAGAGCAGCTGTGTGGTTCTTAATGGCTGCCTGGGATTAAACCATGACAAACTCCAAGCCTGAAACAGGGTTTCTCCACTGCAGTAATACAGTATACAGAAGCATAAAAGATAAATTATGATGGTGTTTTGTAGGAAATGCTGCCTCAGGTTCAGGAGTAGAGGCCATTACTAAAGGGATGCAGGCAAGAACCAGCTGTCCACAGCTACCAGGACTCACCAGATGGGCAGAGGCCAGCTGGGCTCTGAAGCCAGGAGTGAGCACCCTGTGTTTGGTACTGTGGGCAGGGAGGTGTACACAAGGACAAAAGGAGGGAGAGCCTACAATTCCAGAGTTGCTGCTACAGGTCCTGCAGAAACACCTGTAGGAAAACACACCCTTCTTCTCCATGTTTGCTGTATATGAGTGGTGTTGGGACAAATGTACACACAGCCCAGAGACATTCACCACAACCCTCAAGTGTTCTCTGTAAGCTACAAGAGAGACAGAAATCCTGTTGGGAGAAAAGGCATACCATCCATAACACTTTCTGTTTGACAAACTAAAATTACACAAGCCAACTTGGTATTTCTCCCATCATGACACAGGAACAGTGCCTAGACGGTCAGTGCTTGGTGTATTGAGGGAAAGCATTTTTTGAAACAAGTCAGCACAACCCAGGCTGGAATACACTTGATATCCAGACAGTAACACTTTCAGGTTTCACAGACAGAGCTATTCAGACTGCGTATATTCTTAGACATCACTAGTATTAGTGTCAGGTTGTATTTTTGTATATAGCTTGAAGTCTGCTGCTTCCATTTCAGGGCCGGAGAAAGCTTTCTATATCTAAAAGTTTATCTAATTTTTTCCAATTATAGCAGCTGGTTGTCAAAAGTTATTACCTTTCCTGTGTGCCCGGGACCATCACAGTCATAAGGAAACTACTGCAATATGGGAAGATACTGAATTTGGTGTCTGAATGTAGATTGCTCAAAATGAAGAAAAATGAAGTCACATTACTACTTAGTTCTCAGATTTGCACACCATGCCCAGAAGACCTATACCCCTAAACCTCTAAGTATTACTCATTTTTAACTACTATATACAACTAAGTAGAGAACTTCCGACACTAAAAATCATCTGTTTCACTCAGCCAACTCAACTACACAGGAAATAACAGAAACAAGAAAAGTGCTCCCAAACACTTAAACATTCATGCAACAAAACCAAGCACTACACAGCAAACCCTATTACACTGCCAAAATAATCTGGTAACAGACCAAACAAGGGGAAAAAAAATCTCACTAAAATTAAAACACCCACTGCCAGCAACAAATTAACCCAGAAACCCTAGGAATGCATCAAGAAATAACAATATCAGAATCAACACCCTTGGACACAAACTTAAAGTTAAGTCCTTAAAAAATTAGAAGTAGACTAATAAAAACCCAAACCTCTTAAACCTTTAATATTTTTTTTAACTGCAAGTTCTTCATTAAGCTAATCCCTTTAATGCCTGGTCAATAAACTCAACTGCCAGCTCCTAACAATACAGGTAACAACAACTACCAATCTGTGCTAGAAGGCTATATTTTCCCACTGCCAAGGACATAACCTCTGAACTAAGACTGATCTGATATCAAAGGCTCCATTTTTCAGATAGGAAAGAAATGATGTGTGAACTGTCAGGGTACAGAGGTGGTATGTTTTGGGAGGCAGCCCCTCTCCCCCAGTCACTTCTACCAGCTCTCCCTGCTCACATGCCTGACTTTTTGCTCTGTTATGCTATTGACATCTGAGGGGAGACACAGCTGAACAGGCAGCTCATGGTCCAACAGAAAAGAACTACATCTATAAATAAAAAGCATTACACATTGGCAAATGTGCTGATATTTCATCTATGTGCATCTTCCCACCTGCACAGCACTGCAAATTACCATTTTCTTAATTTGCTTGAAGAAACACACAGAAGGTCAGCTCAATCTTGTGATTTCTATGGATTATATTACCTGACTCGAATGCCAAATACAATTTGGTATTTCCAAATATAGACCTTGCATGTATTTTTCTGAAGTGTCTCAGCAAATAGCTGGACAAAATTTGATTTTCCGTCTTCCCAAAACTGATTATGCTCAGTGGCACATCCACTCCTATACACTCCCTCCTCATCCCTCTCAATTCTCTCAACCTTCTGTTACCAGCAAAGAAACAAGAAGAAATTCTAACCAATATAAGGTACATTTCAACTGAAGCTTGTAACAGCATTCTTCCATAAATCTCTCAGTTATTTCCCAATAATTCATGCATTTGTAGCCATACAGACAATGGTTTGTATCACGAAGGGTGCCCAAAATGGGTGCACAAAATAACTATACAGTTTCTTAATCTGGCTGGATTCCTCCTGCAAAAGGTGGCTTTGGTTTTGCAGAAACATAATGCAAAGGTACAATGGTGAATTGAAAGGTCAATCTGACATTCACTTTAGACATTAAAGGTTAATACACCCAGAAGATGCTAGCTCTGTCTAAAAGACCCTTTTCCAAGCACTCTTTTCTGTACAGAAACAATGTTTCTACATAGAATCACAGAATCATTCACGTTGGAAAATACTTTTAACATTGTCAAATCCAACAACATACATTGTTGGACTCTGAGCCCACCAGAGAGGCACGAATACAAGCAAGACTTAAATGACATTTTGACTGGCTTTGGATAAATTAATGCAAGCCTGCCAGAGGACACGGACACTGAGGAATGGAGTTCAGACTGCGGGTCTGCTGCAGCTCACTGTGTCCACACAGTGCACTCTTCCCCACCCACTCTGTGAGGGGCTGGCAGCCCACAGATACCTGCAGGGTGATGTACCCAGGTGCCTCCCAAGCCCTGTGTGTTCCCTCCATGCCACAGAAATGGTTTCATCAATGATACATCCTAACTTCATTTTTCTTGACTAAGATTCATCTTCTTTGCATTATAGATGCAATAATTAGTTAACAAGGAGGATCTGCCATTCCTAAAAGACTAAGTTGTAACACAAGGACCCAATTTGAATGAACTACATTTCAAAACCTGAGTGGAGCCATATCATCTGTTGTTTAATGGCAGACTTTGCAGCTCTCTGTCACACTGAAGTTTCTGCATTTGCATTTGATACTACAGATACACTTTCCACCCTGCACCTCCTCCCCGGAAATATATACCTCTAAAAGAAATTAGAAGAGAGGATCAATTCAAAGACAGGTGGAAATTTAATTCCACCAAAACTGGAAAATTTTGACTAGAATATTTTTATCTAGGTAGTGTTTGTGAGCCAGAACTCTGACAAGGACATATTGTAAACTCAGAAAAAATCCCCATTCCTGTTCTAAAATAAAAGCAGTGCTATTTAATTACTGTACCAATTTCTCCTCTAGCAAAAACATCAGCTAAGCAAATAAAATATTTTAGTATAGAGCTGTGATTCCTTATGGCTTTGGCCAGGTTGACAAATAAAACTACCATAAACCTCAAAACCTGGGAGGCAAACAGTTATCTCATTAAAGTGCAGCACATTAACTTGCCATCAGCTCTGCTGCGTGCTGTGCTGTGAATAAATTAAATGTGAATTCAGAAGAATTCTGACTGTCTGTGTCTGACAAGCTTTATTACTGTGCATATACCAGCAATCATCTTGCCAGTTTTGCAGGGAAAAAAAAAAACACACACAAAAAACACATTAAGGATGCAAGAGCGAAACAGTCCAAGTTGGCCTCTTCTGGCAGCAAAGGTTTATAAGCTAAACTTATAATGCCAGAGATGGCCTCACATAAATGCTTTGATGGCAAATGCATAAATGGAACTGATCTTTTGGACACCTGCCAGTGAAGCAGATATTCTGGTGACCTACCATTAGCAGCTTCTCCTTGTGGCCAAACCTACTGAGAGTCTGTGGTTCAGGCAAATGCAATCCAAGCTCTCTCAAACAGAAATGTAACCTGAGCACCGACTCTGATGGATTTTGGCTCTGTCAGGCACAGGGGCAGTCACTGAATAATATATTTTCCTGGGGCAGGAAACATTTCCTTGCCTTCTGAAGTTCTTTGTCCTTTTTCTTGTAGTGTTACTTTTTTCTTGGAGCATGCAGAGGCTCTAATATGTAGCTGTGTTTCATCCATTTCCATGAGAGAACACGTGACCATGAAAAGCAGGTATTAGCATTTCTTTTCCACAACATTTTCTTAAGTTCTATCTCATGAAAAATCAGAATTTGTGACCACCTTCATGTATTTCAAAATACAAACATAATAAAATTTAATGTATATTAATCAGGCAAAACCATCAAACAACTAAAACACAAATGAGGACAGAAGTGAGACAACCATCACTTTAGCTGGCTCAGGTCTCCCAAGCCAGAAATGTGAGTGCTCAAGACTGTGATGCAGCACAAAGAAGGCACGCACAATTACGTAAGTTTTGTATCTGTGTTTAAATTATATTATTCTTCAGATGTGCTCAATAATAATGTAATAATATATGATCTCTGGCACGAGCTTTTGAAGACCTTATGGCTGGTTTAGCTCAATGGGTGCAGCATTATGTGGTGACCACCAAAGGGTATAGAAGAGCAGAATTTGGGACATTGGCACAACTACAAATGGTAGCACATGGTAAGAAAGACTTTGAGGTCCTGGAGCATGCCCAGAGAAGGGCAACAAAGTGAAGGATGTGGAACATAGGTCTTGTTAGAAGTAGTTGAGGTAGTAGAGTGGTATAGCTTGGAGAACAGGAGGCTCAGGGGGGACTTCATTGCTCTCTACAACTCCCTGAAAAGAGGGTGTGGCCAAGTGGGGGTCAACCTCTTCTTCCAATTAAAAAATCAAACAAAAAGGAGAAATGGCCTCAAATTGTGCCAGAGAAGGTTTAGATTGAGTCTTAGGAAGAATTTCTTCACTGAAGAGGTTGCAAGCATTGGAACAGCTACCCAGGGAAGTAGTGGAGTCACTATCCCTGGAGGTATTTAAAAGATGGGCAGACATGGCATTAAGGGACATCGCTTAGTGGTGAATCTGGTGGTTTTAGGCTGATAATTATAGAGGTCTTTTCCAACTCATATGATTCTATTATTTTCTTCTATTAAACAAAGCACCTTGGCCTTTGGCAAAATAAAATCCTGTAGCTCCATGCTCAGATACATTAAGCCATATAATGTCAGCAAGTCTCTTAGACAGAAGCACACTGAATTTCTAACAGTTCAGACTGATAGGGAATTAAAAATTAACCTTTTACTCATCAATATTTCAATGCCCTATTAGGTTCCATTCAGTATAGAACATCCTTAGCACATGTTCTTATAAAACAATCACAGCAAAGCTGAAGAGGATAAAAAGCATTTAACCAAAGAAATTAGAAGGGCACAGAATATGCCTAAAGCCTCCAGAGATATGGCCCGTTTCACTGCTAAAAGTTATGTTGCTTCAGATGACACAAGTTAGTCTACAGATAAAATCGGAGCATTCCATAGAAGGTTCCATCTGATGTTGGTCAGAAGTCCTGAAGGAGCTCACCATGCCCTGCTGATCACACAGAGACAGTACTTTCCCAGGGGACATTTTAGCTGCTGAGGAGGTGTGGAGACAGAGAAATGGCATTTGATCTGGGGCCCTAAATCCTCCTGTTTCATCACAAGAGACAAAACATCAGCTCTAAGTCACTCACAGGGAGCAAGTCTCTGACAGGGTTACAGAGCTGAAGTGTGACCTTGCAAACACATAAATTTAAAGCATAGGGATGCTCTAATGCCTGCTACCCACCTGCAGCAGCAAAGTCATTTTACCTCTCACACAAAGGACTTCTGGGGAATTAAAGCCCCTCCACAGCAAAACACTGTTCCCATATCTAGTTTTTTTTTCCCCCTACCAGATTTCTCCAGCCAAATCAAACAGGTCATGCACAGGTGTTGGGGGGGGGAAAATAAACTGAGAGAAAGGAAATAACTATAATGTAACTTTAAATGAGAATTGTCCAGATACTGTATGATCTGGTAATCTAAATTAACTTCTCTGGCATTTACAAGTGGTAAAGAGGCCAAGATATGAAATATCTAGTAAATAATTTGCCTTGACAAACATGCTGTTTTTCTTTGGCAAACAGTAAAGGAATCACATACCTGAGCAGACACAACTTACACATTTTCTCTGAGAGGTTCCACATGGGTTCTTGCTGCTGAACTGCATCTGCACTACCTGGAGGAGGGCACCCACATGTCTAACTGCCACACACAGAGAAAACAGAGTAATAGAGAACTACAGAAAACAGTGGCAATGTTTACTCTGAAAAAGGACTGTTGAGCTTTTCAGGGTTTCCTACAAAGACATAAAAACTTCTAAACAGGTCCACCTTTTCTAACTTGTTCATCTATCACTTGATTTGTCCCATATTCTTTGTTCAGCTTGCAAAATAAAGTTTAATTTCATTCCCTATGAACTTTCAACAGGGAGTTATCACCTGAAGGAAAAAACCACAGAAAAATACATGTGCATATATGCAAACACACCCCCCCACACATATGTATTGGAGTCAATGCAATGATTAATATGCATCCAAATTATTATACCTACTAACCAAGTGATTACTTTTCATCATGTGAAACCTTGGTCTTTATAAGTTAAGGGGGAAATCTGCTTTCCTGAGGAGGAAGAGTTTTCCCTTGTCTTCAAAAAGGCAGATTTCAAAACAATCAGGATTTGGACTAGGAATAGTTTTTCAGTTCCAGAGATCTCTCTCACTCAATCCAAAAAGCCCAGCAGCCAGTTCAACACCAAGTGTGTCTCATTATCCTGTTTGGTTTTGGAGTGGAATTATTCTATTTATTTGTCTGTTTTGTAGAGGTTTTGTGGTTTTGATTTGTTTTGTTTATTGGGGTTTTATAACTATTTACAAATAGTAGAACTTAAGTTTGCGAAGACACAGGCTGTGTCTGCCCTGGATATTTTATAGTCTACAAAGAGGAGAGATGGAAAGACAAAAAAAGTGCAAAGGAAGAGAAAGCAAACTACTGGTGGCAGCAAAAAATGGAGAGAAATTTCAAATCCTTGTAGTGGTAATGTTGGCTTGGCCTCCTGTGCCCTGCACACTCCTCAGCTCTTCCACACGGAAGGATGCTCCAGTGAGGACCTGACTCAACCTAAGATCATGCTCATCTCTGAAAAGTGTCTGCTTATGAAGATGCTCCTACTTATTGCAGTGGGTTTGGATGAGATCAGCTTTTAAGGTGCCTTCCAACTGAAACTATTGTTTTACTCTACAATCCTGAGCAGCTGCACAAATTCTGCAAGATTTAAAATAACTTAACTACTCCTTTCAGCATGAGGCCTGTGCCCAAGTCCAGTGTAGATCTTTGATCTTCAAGCCCTCAAGTAGCACACCGAAGTGAGAACACCCAAGTTTGCACAGAGGGCTGAGGGGCAGGTTGGTCCTGTGAGTCCATTTTTAACTATGTGTTTCAAAGAGCTAACTTCTATAATTCAAGAAAGAAGCCCTAGTGACTGAAGCATCTCTTTGTAGTAAAAGTGAGTTGTCTTGAAGCCTAGGTATGACTGATACTAGTCCTTTCACCCAGATTCAAGGAGATAACTTAGCTACCAAGCTCCCTGTTCAGCTGGTTGCAATATTTGATGAAGAGAAGTTTAATCTTTCTGGTCCTTTTAATAACCACCTCTGGTATCAGTGGCACAGCTGATGTCTGACATAACTGTAAGGACAATGACTATTGACTACTCCAGTGTACCAATTAAGTAGCAATGACCTCTGAGAAGAAAAGCTGTAAAAAAGTTTTAACCTCTTTACCCTGAAGAGATGTACACAGACTATAATTAATTGAGCAGCTCACTATAGTTAAAAGCCTAACTCAACAGCTGGAAAAAGCCATGAATTACATACACACACACATACTTAAAAAAATATATAGACATATAGATACATATATACATGCATACACACAAATTTTAAAAATTCTTCCTACATACATATGTATTTATACATATATATGAATTTAAAAGTTTGCAAGACTCCTTTCTATATGAGCCTAAAGAGTTCCTCTGCAACATGTTCACACACCTTGAAAAGGCTGTGATGGATCCTTGCCATCACTTGTTACATCCTAATCCTACTCACTGTCCTTTCCAGGAATTGAAGAACACATGGTGAATTCAGCAGGAGATCCAGACTGAGAGAGACAGTAGTCTGCCCTGCATTAGGGAAGAGGAAGGCACCCTGAACATGGTCACAGAATGGGGTCACTTTTAAAATGTCTTAAAAACATAAATAACTTCTTGTCCACAAGGGAGCCCACATGTATTTACTTGAGGTTCAAATGGGTCAGCTTAGGGCAACGTGTACATGGATCTCAGCTATAACCTAATTCTGACTTTTTGAGAGCATGGTTTCATGAATTCCGGATGAATTTAGAAATTCAAATTTGAACTTTTACCAGTTCCAATGAAAGTAAAATCATATATCCATGTTGCCTGAGCAAGCCAGCCAAAATCCCAAAGAGCACTTGTTAAATACATTAAGTGTCACAGAGAAATATTTGCATTCTGTTAATCTTCACTTGATATTAAGCCTGAAAATATGTATTTGTTAAAAAAAGATATTTATTCTGAGGCCAGTGCTAGTCATAAACAAGGAATTAAAAATATTTTCATTAACTTAAATCTTTTGGTGATCACCTATCAAAAAGGTTCCCTGTCTTTATATGGCTTGTAGGTTTTTATTCATTATGTTAAAACTCAACTGTTCACACTCCAAGCATAGGATTCACTATTCATATTATGTATCTTAGTCCACAGTTTCCTTTGAAACAGTGAATTTGGCTGGGTCTAATAGTACTGTCTGAACCTTCATAAGTCAGATTCATCAATTTAGTTTCCTATGAGTAGTGGTGAGTAAACTCCCACAAATTGTTTTCCCACGCATAATTGCTTTGTGTAAGAAAGGTTATGCAAGTGTTCAGGGAAGTTCGTTTGGTCAGTGCATTCAAGAAGGATCTTTTTGTAATTTTAATTTACTATTTCCCAAGTGTTTGTAAGCTACTGAACCAGGGTCACAGCCACACTGCAACCTATTCACATTCTGACTTTTCTTGTTTTGAGTATACGGGTAAGCATTTAGAATTTAAGCTTCTATGAAACATCTTGAGAACAAAGATCAACTTAAGCAATTCTGATGATGAAAGAAATATACTTTAGATAGAAAAACTGAATACAAGGTATTGCTGAAAACAATGTGTTTCCTTATTGCCATACCTTGTTCCATCTAACCCAATCTATCCCACTGCAGTCTGTGTTAATGAATTCATTTTAAACAGTCCCTATTTGACATCTTACTCTGGTTCAGGGAATGTAAAAATCCAAAAAAGAACCCTTACCAAACTTTTTCTTCCAAAAAAGGATTAGAAAATAAACCCTTACCCTTACCAAACTTTTTCTTCCAAAAAAGGATTAGAAAATAAAATACCTAACTCCAATGCTACAAAATAAGAGTTTGATTTTTAAAATATTGAAGATGAAAAATATCACAACTAATGTGAAAAGACAGTAAGATTAAGGAAAACAAAAGTTCTACAAGTCAATGTG
This sequence comes from Alaudala cheleensis, assembly GCA_013398995.1. Classification (NCBI taxonomy): domain Eukaryota; kingdom Metazoa; phylum Chordata; class Aves; order Passeriformes; family Alaudidae; genus Alaudala; species Alaudala cheleensis. The sequence continues at coordinate 167,513 of VWYE01029104.1, forward strand.
ATTGCACTATCTGTTATGTAAAGCAAAAATTAAGTTTACCAACTACGAAGGGAAGAAAAAAAGAAAAAAAATCTAGTCACAAGAAATTGTTGAAGCCATCATTAAATGTCCTTGATTAACCAGTGCCACAACTACTGTTCCTTGTTCAATCTGGAGAGCAATATTGTTCCAGCCCACATATTCTCTATATAATATCTAAGTGAACACTTTCAGATATCACTGCCTGCTTCTGACTCCTGAAAACCAAACTTCTGCTTCTAAAAGCCAAGAAATGATTCAGTGCTTCAGGGCATGCACAGGTGAAGTAATCCTTTATCCAGGTGATACTCTTTTGAAGCAGATAGCAAAATTGGCATTGCAGTGAAACATCCTTTCATAACCTTGTCAGAGGTAGCCTCTGTCTCTTGAGGAATTTTAAAAGATTTTATTTATTTAATAAAAAGCAGTGATAATGGTTTCGTTTCTAACAGAGATCTCTGCAAAGTTGTGAGACTACCATACTTTCCAGGTCATGCAGGTAACAGAAAAAGACTTTTTTTTGTTTTATCTAAATTAAAAAGACATGTCCATTTCATAAAATATTTCCTATACTATTTAAGTCACTAAAAAATAATATTAACTTTTTATTCAACTATCAATTTACATTTACACACTCTATTGTTCAAGAGTGCCTGAAAGGTAGTATTTTAGAGGAAAGTAATTTTACATGGCTGGTTTACAGAATAGAAAAACCCAAGGGGATTAACAGACAATATCTATAGATTCACACCAAAATCATAGCAGAACAGGCTCTTGAACAAACACAGATTGCAACAATCAGCTCCACGAGAGAAGTGGCTTTAAAACACTAGAGGCTGGAATATACTTTAGTTCTTCAGTAGTTCCAGCTCATCTTGGCTCTTTGCCAGGAGTTTCCATCCCACAACTCCTGTTTCTGATCTAAGTCCATAATCACCAAAAAGTGAAAAATGTAACATAAGCAGTTAAAAACGAAATAATAATAAAAAAAAAATCTGCATTTCACAAATCACAGAAAGGTAAGTTTTCAAGAAGAAATCTTAATATGTGTAGTTTCAGTAAAGTACAGCATTCTGTACAGGGGCATTCAACTCCCCATGAATGAATCCTTTACAAGAAATACACTATTCATAAAATGATCCAGACACAAGCTAGAAAATCCCAAGGTATGGACGAACTCACAGAATAGAAGTGCTTAGAGGTTGACCTGAGAGGCTTTCAAAGCAGAACTAGATGGACATTTTTCATGGTTCTGAAAAAGCATGCATCTCTCCATTCAGCAGCACCACAGACTTAGGAGTGTTTCAGAGAAACAAAGGCAAAGTTTATGTCAGTTTTACTAAATGATGTAAGTGCAAGAGCATGCAAAACAGCTAGCAGATCTGTTCTTGCTCTTCCCTGTAACTCTGCATATGGTCTCTTCTGGAGAGCAAGACAATGGGGAGATGGAGTACTGCTATTTCCATGCCACTTTAAAAATAATATCTCCGTTTGAAATACATATTTTGGGTTTGATACAGATCACAATTACTGAAATAATACACTTTAAATGACTGAAGTAAAACTTTTCATTTTTGAATGAGAACGCCTACATTCCATCCCAAACGGAGCATTCCTTTTTTGCTGTCTTTCATCAACTGCAGATGAAGAAACCAGATTGTTACTTTCCAAGTTCTGTTCCTCATAACATAGCATTTACTGGAAAATGAACAACAGCAAGGGCATTTCAGATCAAGGTTTCTTTACCTCTAAGGCCACAATGGGTAATGGTTATTGATACTGGACAGTTGCCTTGGATGGAAGAAATCAGTTCAAGCCATGGAATAATTCAATTCAATAGACTCTACAGCAACTCTGAAACCTCATACTAATATGGATGCTTTTCCTGGAAAGAACTCTGATCTTACTTTTAACAGATTTCTCAATCTATCAGTTGTTCTAGCGGTCTCATTGGTAAAAACATGCAGTTTAATTTCAAGCTGAATATATATGGAGAAAAATCACATTCATATTTCACTTCTTGACTACCCCCAGAGTATGCTGTTATAGTTATAATCCTACCAGAAAGTCATTCTGAAAAATCACTGTTCATATTCTTTAATCAGACTCAGAAACATTTTCATACCCTGTAGGAAAAGATAGCTCCATCAAAAATATGGCTCTCACAGGGTCTCTAACACCAACTTTCTTCATGGTCTTGACGAGGCAAATGGTCTCTTCAGAATTTCATAATTTCTAGTATTGGAATGAAATGTGTCATTAAAAGCTTTAAAAGGACAGCTCATGGAATAACTTACAGGACATCATCTTCAACTGACACTTAAGGATGCAGAGACTGAAAATGCACAGGCAGGGCAAAGATCTCAGCCTGTTCTGGTATTGCCAGCTTCCTCCTCTTACCTTTAGCTGGGATAAGCAATTCCTCATCATTTGCTTTTCTTGAGGTTTTGAAATTCAACTTTGACATACTAAACAGCAATACCCTCTTCCTAGGCAACCAGAGAATTGTGATTATGGAGCACAGCACAGGCAAAAACATACTTTTATACAGAATGACACTGTCACATACCTGAATCTCAAACACACTTTGAAAGGCATAATGCCTTTATGAGGGTAAAAAGAGGATTGCATTGAGTGTGGAAGGGCTGTTCAAGCAAAATTAACAGAGTAACAAATACTGTAATGATTGTGGGGTTTTGGCTTGGCTCTTTCTTTCTTTTTTCCTTTGCATATACAGGGACAGCTCAGAAAGTCAGCATCATTGCCTAAAAAAGATGATAATTTGGTATCATGTGGACTCCCCAAAAAGTACCCCAGCATTTTAACACACATATTCAGAAACCATGTAAACTGAAAGTAAAAGGAACTCTTTTTCAGTGAATATTACAAGAAAAGCTTAAGAGAGGGAGGCACTAGTCTTTTTTTCCACATGACCAGACATTGAGTTTGTCTTCATCTTATGGAAGTGTTTCTACAAGACAAGACATGACTAGCACCCCAGAACAACACATGGAGAGATCAAATTTTCTGCCTGTCTCTTGCAGAGGTTAAGGATGAAATGCTGCCAGAGAACAACAGTGTAGGCAGTACCCAAAAATAATAGTTGAGCCAGCCTAGCTGAAATCTGATGGGAAGTGAGCTACAGACAACAGCAAGGGAACTGCCCTGATACAGTATGTGGTCAGGTGTCAGGGACAGCTAACCTCGAAGTTAGCTGTATATTGAAAAGCAGTACTACTTTTAATTGTAAATATATTTCCTTGCATCTTCCTTGCTTTATATTTTCTTCTAGGATAGAATAGCAAATAAAATATATATTTACTTCTCACCTGAGTTACACCAATGACTAACTAAGGCCCAACTGGATGTTGTCCAGTTAAGGAGAGGTTTCTTACAGTACAAACAGTTATATCAGCAGGCTGGTTTATGTAAAAGACCTCACTGGTAAGAGAAAAAGAATCCAAAATTTGCTGCTTGGTAAGTAGTGACTTCTGCACAATCATCACGCTACAATTCAGTTGGTTCAGACTCCGCCACACACACAACAACCTAGAAGCAGACTCCAAGGTCACAGATATTGGCTCTCTACCAGACAGAGCTACTCATCAAAAAACTTCACTATAAAAGAGTGAAGCATTTTAACAGAGCTTAAGATGCCCCCCGCAGAGAAGAGCTCAGGGAGCCAGTGAAGTCATGTAAAAAAATTCACGCTTCCTGTGCCTGCATAGGGTTTCCATATCGCATGGGAAAACCATTTACTAAGGCATTCACAGCATCAAGTTTTATACAGCAACAGTTGTGGTAAGTCATCCATGGTCTGGATCAGCAGCAAACTCCTTAAATTCACAATACCCTTCCAAACCTGTCCCTGATGAAGAAACATCTTAACTGCTACTCTCTGAACTACTTCTTCTAAAAGCTTTCTGCCATAAAGTAATCTCAATTCAAGAGAAATCAACAAGGCATAGATGAACATTTTCCATCTCTTAAGAAGTTTCTGGAAGTGTTTTGTGGGGAGTTCCCTCATGAGTAAACCTCACCTACATGCTGCCAACCTGCTGCAGACAGGTGCATCAGCTGCAACAGACGATGGCCGGTGCTCCTGGAATCCATCTGATGTTATCCACATGCAATGTCACATGTGATTCTTTAGTCCTGTGCAGGGCCTTGTGAGTCCCTTCCAACTCAGCTTATTCAGTGAACTCTGTATTTCATTTGCAGCCTCACCAGACCCACCTCCTCTTCGTTAACCATCACAGTTCTGAGCACGTAGCTAACAACACTCGTGGTGATTTCTTCCCAGCTGCCTCACCTGTCATAATCCCAGCCTCTGCCACCCTCCAAGTATCTTCTTGAATTTAACACATTTTAAATCCCCTTTCTAAAAAAAACCCTGACCTTTAGTTTCTTTTTACCCAAATGAAGTCCATTTCTCTGTGATGCAATACAGGCCACTGTTTTCATGTGCTTCTTTATGTTGGTATTACTTGTATATTTCAATAACGAGATTGTTCTCAGCTAGGTTGTTAGTGAAAAAATATTAAATGAAACAGGACCCAAACATTGCAGCAATGAAGAAGCATCCTATTCAGTACCCAGTTTTACCAGTTCAGTGCTGCCTTCACAAGCAAGCCATTCAAGTTAACTGGATGCAAACACTGCAACCAAGATTTAGCTTGGATTTTTTAGGAAGTATCATACACAACAGAACAACTGTAAAGAAGTTTTAACCTGTTGCTTTGACAAAATAATTAATCAGCCTCACTCTCCATCTCCAAAATTCCTCGAAGCTTATTTTTCTAAAGTCATCATGAATTCACTGCCAAGAAGAGCAGCAGGAAATGTGTAACAGCAGGCATAGGCCTACTGGCAAACATCCTTTTAGGGCTTCAGTAATTTGATACTCTGATGGAAACTAAAGCTATAAAAAATTTAAAGTTATAAAAAAATTTTGTCAACAGTTTTCACTTTAAACATCCTAGCTTGGCAGTCATGAAGTATTTCAATACCGCAACATTGCTTGATTGCAGCACCAAATTGTCAGAATGCAGCCCCATTCTGCTGTGAGCTTGCAGAAACCTTTTACCTGCATGGTTTATCACTTGCTTTACTAAAACTTCACAGCAAATTCTCTCCTACTCACATTTTTTTTAAAGTAAGGTCTGAGCTGCAATGGTTTACAGCTGGTTTTCTTCGAACAGAGGTCCTGAGTACAAATTTACTAGATAGGGGTATCACAGCAATGCATATTTTTGGAACACACAGAAGAAAGAAGTAAAATAGTCTTTTCAGAGCCCACAAAAAACTTAGCAGCTGGTGAAATGCTTGGGTATATCCTGTTATTTAGCAGTAAAAAGTGGCCTTGTTACTTTCACTTACTTTTCCCAACAGCAATGTAATTAATACCTGTGTCCCCCCTTTCTGAGCACACATTTTCCTTAACTTTTGCTGAAGTCTTCAAAGCAAAATCAGCCAACAAAAGACTCCTGGGATATGCTCTAGATGTTTTCTGAAGCAATGCTTTGCAAAGAGATGGAGTTAAATCTGGCAGTGCTCACCCCCTAATCTCCAGGCAGAGATTTGGGGTAGTAGCTTAAACAGCTCACCTGCATCCCTCCAACCTTCAGAATATTTATTTCTTTCCACTTAATTCTCTCTCTTGCATCATTTTCGGAGCATGGATGAAACTACTGGTGCCTTCACGCTTTCAGACAATGCTTATGAGGCTTCCAAGTGCTCACACCTTGCCTCTCTCCCCACTGTAATACATTAAAGATTACAGCAATATGCAACTTGCTTAATAACCTTCACATCAGGAAACAATCCCCTTCTTTGCAGACTGAAGGACACAGATAAAACCAGCTGTCTGTGGTTCCCAGACTGAAAGGGGAAGAAGTGCTATCAGATGCTACTAGGGAACGTGCAGTGCACTGTTGAAGCAGAGCTTACATATAACACCAAGACAGCACATGCAACCCCTAATGTAACTAAGAATGTGCTGCTAACTGGCCTCCCTTGCCCTGCAGAGCTTGCAAACCTCCCATTTAGCTGGAGCTGTTGTAACCCTTTATCTGATTTTCAAGTGAGGCCAGAAAGCTCATCTCCTGCAGCTCACTCTCTAATCCACAGAGATCTGCCAAACCCCTTACAGCCTGGTCTCACCTCTGACTGGTCCTTCTTCTCAGGGACCACTTCTGAGGCGGGTGATGCAATGCAGGGCCCCATATGCTGTCACATCTGATGCATGTGTGTTGCCTTCCTGTGAAAAATGTTTCCTTTCCTTTCTGGTATGACACAGACCAAAGCTCACAAATCTCACATACAAGACATAAAAACCTGATGCATCTGCTGTCATGGGAAGCTTTGTGTACCCTCTTTCTCCTCTATGCTTAGGAAAATGCATGGTTTAAAGGTCAAGTCACCAAATTAAGATCTACAAAGCACAGGTTCATTTTCTATTCCTGCCTCAGCATCCCCTATTTCAATCAAGTAATTTAGTTTCCCTGTCAACAAAACATGGAAAACATCCTGTCTTAATAGAGAAAATTAATCCTTTAATAATTTGTGTTTAATATAGAGACTATGGAGATGCTTAAAACGTGCACACACTTTCCATGCTCTGACCATTTCTTTCAGAAAAGCTTTAAGCTTATGTCTTTGCTCAAGCATCAGCAAAAGCCAGAAGTCAGAGCCTCTGTCCCAGACCAGCCCCACCACCCATCACCAGTGTTTTTACATGCTGGTATAGAGCTGTATCTACCTGGCAGGACTAATGTCAAAGTGACCATGTCTGATCACTGCAATGTCTCAAGGATCTCCAAATTTTCTCAGCGCCCAGGTCCAGGTATCAAAAACTCCATAAATCCTTACCTTCAATGCAATACAGAAATCCATGCAGTGCTTTTGACAGCTACTCTTCTGTTCTCCCCAGCATAACTTAAACTATCTGTTTTCAAGCCATCACACAGCAATGCAACATGAAAATCCAGCCTTGATCAGAGACCAAAGGAAGAGGATTGGTCTTTTGGAAGAAGCTGTTCCAAAGAGGTATAATGAGCTTTGGTATTCCAGGGCTTCAGAAAATAGAGCAAAACTGCTGTTATGGAACACTCATATGCAGCCTCAAATAATGCAAATTTTAAACCCCTTTCTTGAAGAATACTTTCTGTTTCAATGCCTATCTCAATTCCATAGTAATTTAAGGAAAACAATCACTACATCTGCATTGGGAGACAAAACTCAGAAATTTCAACCTTTACTTGCTCTTGTTCCAAGAATTCTCCAGACTTCAATTACATCAACATCTTAATATCTATACTAAGACTTTTTTACTAGAATGTAAACTATCTTGTTTTTGAAATACTTCGGTCTAAATATGAAAGCATATTATTACAAATAAATGGTAATACACCGTGTTTTCAACAGTAAAAAGGAGCAAGTCTGTGAAAGGCCTGCTACCTCAAACACCATTACAACACAGATAAAACCCAAAATATTATTTAGTGGTATTTCAGCCTCAAAATAACCAATTAGACTATATGCTATTTCCTCCTCTTCTGTACATAAGGGTCTGATCTAGCACCATTAGTCACCACAGTGTATGTATCAGCTGACTGCAGTGCACTAGGTAAAATCCCCAAATCTGCTTTTCTCTTGTTGTTTCCTGATTTATATTTAGGTCATAGGCAAAGACAGTGGAATTTCTGGATAAAGCTGAACCATAAATCTTGTCATTTTTTTACTCAGAAAATTGATTATTTTTTCTTTAATGTAGCTATTTAATAATAGTTCACTTAAAGACTATAAGCAAAGTAACCTAATACTTTTCTTTCTGACAAATGCATTACGTTGGGTATTTTAGAAGGCCATATTTAAATTCATCATTTAGTCAGCATTGCTTTCTTCAGCTGTTAAGAGCAATTTATTCTTCAAGAGTTAACTGAGGCAGATTCAGTTCCACCCTGCACAGTGCACAAACATACAGTTACTGCTCTGATTTAGTCCATACAGATCTGCATTTACACATGGTACAAGGCAGTAGAAAACCGGACTCAGTTAAATTCATGTTAAAATTTCTTCTCTCAGTGAGTGAATTTTGTTATCCAATAAACTGCTGAAAACTAATCCAAAGAAATAAGAGCACCCGAACCATGAACTGAGCAGAACTTATGCAAAAAAAGTTCACTTTAAAGATAGTAGTTCCCTTCTCTCCTTCTGGATCTTTCCTGGTTTGCCTCTAAGTTGGTGTGATTTTTTAAAATACATTACTTTGTCTGACATAGTAACTTGTAAGCACTGTTTCAATCTAGCAGGCAGAAAAACAGGCATGTTATCCTATCCCCACTCACTTTCAAATGTCATTTCCAATTAGAATATTTCTCCCTATCTCTGTTGGTTTTACTTATCCTCTAACAATTTCTGGCCCGTATCCCACACTTAAGACAGAGCTGAAGTAACACCTGATGAAAGTGAGATGTAAAAGGCATTGCATTTTGCTTCTTGGCTTCTGCATTGCAAGAATAACATGCTCTTGTTGACAATAGCAATTTCAAAATGAAAAGGCATTATCTCCCACTTGACTTGGAGAGGCTGCTCTCCAAGGAATTTAATTTGATTATCAGCACTTCGGAATACCTTTTGAAACATTAAACCAATTAATAAAACCTAAAAATTACAACAAAACACCATGATCTTCCTTCTCCATGGGAAAACTCAAGGTAATTCACAGTCTAGGCTACATGGCTTGAAGATTAAGAAATATTACCTCTCATAGCACATCTGGGAGGGTCACGCTGAATAAAGTTAAAATGCAGTTCTGAAAACTACACAGGCCAGAAGAGTAAAGGGATATGTGTAGGGGGGAATACCCCTTCATTCTCACCTTGTCCTTGAGCCCTTTCCATGATACAGATCAGAGATGACATCAGAGCCAAGGCACTGAACTAACTGCACCTTTGATCTCCTTTCAGCACAGCACTTCTCCCTCTGGCCCTGGGCCTCCACCTTCACCTAGTTTAACTCTGTTTCAACTTAATCCTCGTTCTCTTTATTTATCCAGATACAAACAGGGCTTTCCTGCAGAACTGACGTCACTTTCTGATAGCAGAGATTACTCTTGGTTTGTGAAGGATGCAGCCTCAAAGGAAACAGTAAGAATTCTGTAGTGTACAAAGCACATAAATAAACTAGGAACTGAAATCCCAACATGGATCAGATCACCCAATCTGACTTGTTCTGACCCCTGAAGGGGAGGAAGATGTGAAAGGCACAAATACATAGTGGCACAAAAGACAACCATTTCTTTGCAGTACCACCACATCATCCTGAGCTCTCGAAGAAGTCAGTGTTGGTTTTATTGATTCATAAACTGTTTTCAGCAAGCAGAGTCTGAAGCACTGCTAGCCAGTTCATTAAAACTGGTCTTAAAAATCACAGTTTTCTTCATATTCCACACCGTGATTTCTAAAGGAAATCTCCCTTCACGCACACCAGAAGCAACAGGATTCATTTGTACATGTGCTGTTCATGTCCCTCACAGTGTCCCTTGGCTTGTTTCCCCTATAATACAGCTACATACAAAAATTACTGAAGCTGGCTTGTTTTCTCCTTATGTATTGTCATCTTATAAAATGTTTCTCAAAACACTCACTCGACACATGCACTAAATAACACTTGGCTAAAGGCATGAATCCAGCTCCCTCCCACAGCAAGAGCCTGCACTCCTAGATAAGCCTTGAAGCATGTCTAGACATGTGTTCCCCATTCCCACCCTGGACAGCACCTGTTTTGAGGGCGATCTCTCCTACTTGAAAGAAGAACAGCCGCCAATTTTGCACCAGAAGCAGAAGAAGGCCGAACTCCAACTGAGCAATGCTCTGCAGATTACAGTTCATCACAACTGAGTATTTCCATACCACTGGCAAAGTTCTGCTTCAACCATGGAAATGGTGAGAGAACTATACAAGGTGGTGGAAAAGTTAAAGCATTAAAAACAAAACAAATCAGAACAAACTAACACAGAAACATGGCCCAAAGCAGACAATTCCAGGTTTGGATTCACATGGTCTAAGTGCCCTGAATTTAAACATACATGTTTTCTATACCAAAAAATACTGACGCCAATTCCCTAAAAATGTTTTTTTTTTGAGTGCAGCGAGGATGAAGATGAATACAGACAAAGACAGCATCTGCAACTCAAATGTCCAAACTAGATCTTTGTCTCTCCCAAGCACTATCCTCCTCCCCCTTTTTTCAGGTTAGGTTAACTGGGGAATTTCTATTCAAAACCAGCTTCCTGCAGCCTGTTTACCCCAATGAATGAATTACTCCTACTGTGGTGCCATCTTCATTGCTTTCTAGCAATGGAAAAAGCAACTGGCAGGTGCCTCCTGCAGCAGCTTCAAAGTGATCTCCTCATGTGCCCACCACACACAGATGAGCCCCTTTGGAGATACAGGCACTACAGGTCTGAGGGAACCCATCCAAGTGGCTCACATTTTTGGATCACATGATGGGAACACACATCCTCACACATGAAATACAAGAGACAGCACTTCCGCAGCTTGCATGGCTTCTGATACAGTATTTGTGAACACGATCTACACAATTAGAACAGTCTTGCAAAATTTGAGGGTTTCAACAGAAAGAAAGAAAACTAATCCCAAAGTAGCAAATCTCTTGCGATTCCTGTGCTAGCACCTAGAATGAGCACCTGCTCAAACTTCCCCAATGACACAGCAACTTTTGCATAGTGTGCACAATGGAATGGAAAGCAGCAGTCCACCAAAAGCTTTAGTGAGCTCTGCAGTGTAAAACAAACATCTTTTCTTCCAAGGCACAGCCTAGGGGTCAGTGAAATCTTCCATAACCCACTGAGAAGACTTCCTAACCCAGCTTGCCTCCTAAGAGCAAGGCCAGCCTCAGTATCAGTGGTCTCCTTGAGATTAGCAGACCCAGTCTATAAATCAGAAAACATGCTAGAGATTTCTAACAGTTGTCTTAAGATCATTCAGCAGCTTCACAGTTAATGAAAATGTATCAAACTTCTCAATTTCTCTTCCACCTTTTAATTTCAGGCATCTGAGTGAAACACCAGAACACAATTTCAGTCACATGCTGGTTCAGGAAAGGTACAGACATGCCATTTGGTTTTGGTGTGAACACCCAGACTAGCCCAAAGCATGTATTTTTAAAGCGTGTATCTTGAAGGTCCAAGTTCTAACAGCAGGATTTAGCAAAACTAACAAACTAATAACCTTTGAGGCTCTAAAGCATCAATTTGATTGCACAGCCCTACATATAACTCATCTTTTCTACATTTTTCTTACTCTCACTTAAGTTCCAGTTTAGCAACCTTTCATAATTATAAAACCAAGCTGCATGGCTGTCAATGTATAAATAAAAGCCAAATGTTTAATAGTATTAAAAACACCCTTTCTATTCAAACACAAAACCACTATGGATGACAGCATGACAGCAAGGTGAAGCATGAAGTATACTATTCATCTCACTGGAGTTTGTTTTGTTAAAAAAAAGGCTACAAATTTATTAAAGGCTACATTACTTCAGTGCTTTTATAAATTACAAGCAAAATTCATAATGCAGTAGACTTCATGGATGGGATTTTGCCTTGATGGCAGCAGCACATGTCATGTATCTCCAATCATCTGAAACATCCTAAGTGACATACATAGAAGGGAGCAAAGCCTTGAACCACAACAAAGGAAATTCATTTCTTCTTTCCATCCTCTATCTTTTTCAGTACTCTGCAACATTTTATTTTCACAGTTGAAACACTAAGTATTTAAGTATGAAGTGTGTGAGCAAAACAGGTAAGAGATTGGATGAACCAAAGACTAACTTCATTTAAAATGAAGACACCATTTTAAAAGACAGCAAAGCATCTGAAAACTGTTTTAGCAATTTGCTTTAAATTAGATTATGGTGAAAACTGAGATGGTGTTAAAATAGACAGAAAAATAGAAACCTGGACTTTGTAAAATGAAATAATATGTTTCAGCCTTTATGTATAGTTACTAGTTGACACTATATAGCTGTTCAAAACAATGGAAAAGATTAAACCAAGGTTTGATCCAATAGGTCAAATGAAAATCCATTCAACGTTGCCAGAAATTAGATTAAAATCCAAACCTTAAGTTTTTGAACCACATTTCTGCCCAATTATACTCTCTGCAGTGTCCCAAGGGCTATACTGTAGGGATTGCACAAGGAGATCTGTGCACAAATGAAGCACCTGTAATTTGAACCTACTTTGAAGAAAGGACAAGATGTGAATGAAAGTTATTCTCCCTGGAACTGGATACTCTTTGAAGAGTATAATGGTTGAACACAAATCTGTCTACTAAATCTGAATGGTATTTATTAGCAATTAATTTCCAAAAAAGTAGTGAGCATTTTAATTATTATTTCAATACAGAACAGTAGAAGAGATTACACAGCACTCTCAAGGAGTGGTTTAAAGTTACAGTCTGCATAACTTTGTCTACCTAGGACCTGCATTTTAAACTGCTTACACGGTTGACTGTCTCGCAGTTGAGCATCTTCAGAGCAAGATCCATTCTGCATGGAGGACAAGGGCTCAGGCTGCACTACAGTGAGATCCATAGGAAGTTACCAAACATAAAGCACACAACAGACACAAAACTAAAGACTGTCAGAAGGTAAGGGCAGTTTGGATACACAGAACAGTCAAGAAATTTTCAGACAAGAGATAAAAAAACCCAGCAGTTCACTGAGTTGGAAAGACAGAAATAATTCCAGATGGCAACAAAGCTGTTCCCTCTGCCACACCTGCCATGGTGGCAGGATGCAAGGCAGGTTGGAGAAGGCAGTTCTGCTGGAACTGAGCCGCAGGAGACACAGTGGACAGAGATTGCTGAATTAATAAACAGCCCCTGTTGGGAAACCAAGCAAAGGCAGTTTCGAATTACCTCTGGTAGCAGATGGGCAAGTAATTCAAGGGTTTGAACTGTTTGATTTTTACGGCAGTGCGAGTAACCAAACAGCTTTATTTTGTGTGTGCTAGAAACATGTCACAGCAGGAGAAACTAATGGCGAATGCCACAGGAAACTGTATCACACAGAAATATTTCTGAAAGGCTTGGAAATGACACATTAGCATGTGCAAGGCCAGTAAGAAACTGTTTTGTGGATAAATGTGATTGACGTAAAAAGAAGACCATCAACAAATTTAAAAAGAGCTATGCTAAGGGAAAGTTATAAGGATATTTGCTCATTTTCTGATCAGAAAAGAAAACATAAGGTACTTATTTCTGGTAGAAAAACACTGAAAACGGAGTGCAAGGCACAGCAGAAAAAGAAAGAATTCTTCTAGGAAAATATGCATGTCAAAAGCAACTTGCATTAGTTTTATTTATAAATTTACCTGCATTATCAGTTTACAGTTCTAGGTAAAGCTAATTTTGTACAGAATTGGACCCAGGCAAGTGAAGCAGAGGTATCTGCTGACCATGAGCAAACAGACAAGAATAAACAGATCCCACTTCTCAAAGACAATCACCCTTCACTCTTAAGCCAAATCCAAATCACTGGCTATCCAAGATCAAAATTAAAGAGTTTCCTAATAACATTTAAACAGTAAAAATGCCATGTCTCTATGTAACCAACACGGAAGAACTTCTAGCCTTTTTTAAGATGAAAGAATTTCCCCATGGGGCTGAGAATGAGGAATGTCTATCCAAGAAACAAAATATCACTTGAGTATTTGCAAGCTATTACAATGCAAGTTAAAATATTTGAAACAGAGTTTTTGTGTCATTGCAGCGGTGCTATCATTCACAAAAAATGGCTAAAACATTCCAGCTGCATTAACTTCCTTTTCCCAAGTCTCCCCATACCATCTTCAATATCCTAATACATCTTTGACCTTTGACACTAACACACATCCTCCTCTTTGTAAAATAACTCCCTGTGAGGTCTTGCTCTTTCTTTTCAAAGTATGATGACAGTGGGAAATAGAAATTTCAAGTCTCAGTGCCTTCTTCTAAAGATGGGGAGTATTAAAAATTCCACCTGACAACCGCTTCTTATTTAAGGTGAGCCAAGCTAACTCTGCTGTGTCTAGCAATTGTTTTCCAGCTGATGTACAAAGAACTTTAGATGTCAAAGTAAAAAAATAAAATAAAATAATAAATATTCGCATCTGAAAAGTCACAGAAGCCAATCAGGTCCTGGGTAAATATTTTTCATGAGAATTGTATTGTTCACTCTGCAAAGTTATGCACTAAAGAGATATTTAGGTTTTAAGTTAATTCAGAAGATTTTACCCACACTACACAGACATGCTCCTAGCATGCATCAAGACTGCTCATATGGCAGATCTTAGGTTAGTACAAATTTCGGTGCAGGGATACATTACTTATGGAAGAAAATACCCGTTTCCATCATAAATTATTCTTATGGACTTCTCACAGTATTGGAATATTAGCACCAAGGGAAAAGGCAACAATGATTACACAAATTGATTGTACAATGGCTCTGATATTAAACTAGACACATATTTAAAGACTCTCCGTAAGAAAGTTTATTGATCAGTAAGTGGAACAATTCTTAAGGAAATGCTGCCTACTGATGTCTATTTACTGCACTGCATATAACTGATATGATCAGCTCACATTAAGGAAAGCGTATTGACACAGCAGAATACGCAGGTTCTCCATACCTTACCTTTCAGCCTCAGCTCTAAGCTTTGTTCTTGGAGCACAAACATTTCAGTCCCATAAACAAGCAATGCCTACAAAAACCTATTTCTTATCCTGGTCAAAGAGGCACAGACACTGACAAAGCCACATTTTATCAACTACTGCAAGATATCCTCACTGCAAAGACCAGAATTCACAGTCCTCCACCTTTTTCTTAGCCAAACTGTTGAGAATTTAGCCAGGCAAATCCTTTAACACAATATTTGCCCAGTTTGCAAGCCCTAGAAGTCCACAACTTGACCCAAAGTCCTAAGAATGTATCCTTTCATTATTCTAATTTTCATAGCAACAGAAGATCAAATATGTGTGGCATTTTCTGGAAACGAACAGATTTTATTTCCAAAGAGTGTATACTGTTATTTGCTACCATTATCACTTGAGGAAAATCTGCCACCTGCAGCATAAGAGAACACAGACACAGTCAGCTCAAAGAAAGAAGAAAACCTCACAGAAAATGCATCATCCTCATATTTGGAAGAAATTAAAATAGAAAAGTTTCTGGCAGACAAAGCTAATGCTATATTAGAAATTTCTGTCTCATCTAGAGGGTTTCTGCCGTTGGTAAAACCAAAGGAGCAAATTTGAGCTGTGGAGAATGAAATGAGTCGAGGAACTTGAAATACTAGCAAAATCCAGCACCGATTTGTTACTTACAAAAGTATAAGGGGTGGTAAATAGTACAAATTTGTACCTGCATAAGCTTAGCAACTGAACAACAAAAGGGTGTGAGCAACATTTTAAACAGAACACTATTTCAACAACATTGTTTAAATACAGTCATGACAGAGTTCTATGGGGTTTGGGCTTCTCTTTGCAACATCTAAAATGATACAAACATGTCTATGCAAAGACAACAGAGTGTATCACCTCACTTCCAAGCATTCCTTCTAAACAATGAGAAATGTACTGATGATTTCTAAAACAACATTTCCCCCCTAATACAGTGGAACACATTTTTGTAATGGAAAAGTCATTCTAACATTTCCAAGCTAATAGTTTGTTTTCTTCAACATTAACATTGGACTGACTGTTGGACTCTGGCTCCAGAACTGAATTTCATCCAGTTGAATTAAGGTCAAAATCAGTATTCCTACTGTGCAAGGGAAGTTTAAATCCTGCTGGGGAAAAAAAAAAAAAGAAAAAAGAAAAAAAATACTGTTAACTTCTTTTGGCAATGTAAATAAAATGTTATGGATACTTTAGTACTTAAACACTAATTTCTAGAACAGTGAAAATTTTGCAAGATAAAACTATGAAGATTTGATACATGAAGGTTCGGATTACACACATTCCTTTCATTAACTACTTGAATACTAGTTATATGCTGACAGCTATTATGCACACATTATTAATGCTCAGCTGTAGACACATGGGAGAAAATTTTAATATAAATATTATGATTGTCTGAAAGGTTATTTCTTCTTAAAGGACTAAACCAATCCCATGTTAGCTATTGTACTTAGAATGGTGCATGTCCACATTGTATGTTGAATATAATAATCAATCAATTGTTAAAAGATAGTATTTAAGCTGCACTGATACCTTCAGTCTGTGTGCCATGCTCCCTAGTTGACAAATTCACATGAACTATACTCCCATACTCCCCATAAGACTCTATTTGCCAAACCTGGCATTTTAAAAGTGAGACAGGCAGACAAGAGGTCTGTGCCAATTTACACTAACAGAAGGACAAATTTCAAAGGTCTTAACACTATGCCACTCAAATAAAGTAAGTTTTTCAGCTAATTTCACAAAGAGCAGGTCTGTGTGCATTGCTATTACATGAACAAAATAGTTCTGCCAATGTAAGGGATCAGTCTCTGCACTTACAGCCTGCAGAACTTGCCCACTGCTAAATGCTATATTGGGATTAACTGGCACAGCCCACTGTAAATTGGTTTGTTTGTTTTCAATTTAAATACGTTAGCAAGGTGTGAAAACTTGTATTATTGCTGCCAAAGCTCTGAGAAATGTCCACTGCAAAAAACTGTACACAGTTTTTAGAAAGAGGCTGTGAGAAAGTAACAGAGAGATCTTGATGAGACAGATGTACCAGTAACAGCCTCATGATGCTTCCTTCGGAAGAGGAAGCCACTTAATGGTGATGCATATCAAAGGCAATTTTTTGCATCTGGAAGCAAGTTAAGTTTCACCCTATCTCTACAAGCCAGGAAAAAGTCTCTAAAACAATACATTTAGCATGAAAAACCACAATACATCCAAAAGAGAATAATTTCTCATCATGCCAATATTCCATAAGAGCATTCCACAATTTGTGGGTTAATCAAAAGTTATTACACTGAAATATTTTTACAATTCCAACAGAATTTGGTATAAGAATTGCAGATGCAGGGTTCCTAAGCCTTGGAGGGACACAATCTTATACAGGATATATTCAACCAACAGCAATACTCAGTGTAGCAAGTAAAATGCTAGATATAGCTTCTGTAAACCATAAGAAACTAAGAGACACTTTTTTAAAAGGGCTCAACTGTGTCTAAATGAAACTATGGAAAACATATTCTCACAAATATCAGCTACTATTACATTGTCCTGAAGTACCTTTAGCGTTATAGAAACTGGTGTAACACGAGTAGCTACTACAAGAAACTTGCAAGAAGAAAGTGAACATTCCTCATAAGAAGCTTAAAAGACATTAGAGCTTCAGTATCTCTGAAACCTCATTCCCGTTAGATACCTTAGAGAGGAAGAATGCCGGTAAAGAGTCCTTGCAAAACCTTGAGGTACTCCCGCAAACCAGAGATCATCTAAATCAATTACCGGTTTGCATTCTACCACGTATTTTGCCTAAGTCTACAACCATAGTTTATATANAAAAAACAAATATTAAAAAATAAAAAAAAAAAAAAAAAAAATACTGAGAGAACACGAAGGAGTTCGTAGTCTGAACACCATCACCTGCCATTCCTCATCTTATTTAAAATTGTGTTGAGATCGAGGGTTTTCTGACAGCGACATGACATGAAGCCGCACACTGCCGCAGCCTTCCTCCCCTCCCAAAGCCGCAGCCCTGCGTCCGTTTCTGCTCCGACCGACCTCGCCGCCCAAGTTTATGGGGAAAGAGGCAGTACGTGGCATTATGTCCTAGGCGAGGTTTACTGCTCGGGCTGTTACGCCAGTCCGGCGGTACAGGAACAGGCTCCCTTCCCTGCTCGGCACCAGGTACAGCCGCGCACTCGGCACCCACCGCCCCACAGCCGCTCTCAGCGCGGGGCCGCCAGAGCCGCGTCCCGCCGGCGCCTCAGTCCGCACCTGCCCCGCTCTCTCCCACCCGCTCCCACAGGCAGCGCAGCAAGGCACGGGCACGGAGCCCGCGGCAGCGCGCTAAGGGGCAGAACAGAGCCCCGCGGCACCGCGCTAAGGGATCT
>VWYE01029104.1:185799-273634 GCA_013398995.1 Alaudala cheleensis
CCACCGGGGATGGCCAGGTTGGTGAGCGGGGTGCTGTGGAGGCTGCTGGGCAGCGCTGCCATCCAGTCGGCGAAGAGCAGCTCGTTCTTCCCCTGCGACGAAGCCATGCTGCCGCCGCAGCCGTACCGCCGCCGCTCGCTCCAACTCGCCCAGTCCCGGCCACGGNGCGCTCGGGGCCCCGCCGGGCGCCCTGGGCCTCAGCAGAACCTGCCTGACCTTGGCGATGGTTCGGCTGAGTGCCCCGCACCGGGCTCCGACATCCCTTTCAGCCGGCTTCCGGACAGCTTCATCTGCCCCTGATAAGAACGGTTCTTTTTGCAGTGGGTTGTTCACATGAAAAAAAAACCAAAAATCCAAAAAACAAACAAACAAAAAACCAACCAAACAACAACAACAAAAGAAAAACCCCACAGTGTACCTTAGTTGAACGTGCAGTGGAGATGTAATTTCTTGGCAATAATTTTTTGTCTTTGAGCATGATCGAAAGTCATATCTTCTATTATCATCTCTAGCCTGTTTTTGGAGAAACATCTTACTGTTGGCAGTAAGGAAGCATTTGTGTGGCTGCCTCCAGATAGATGAAGGAATGAACCTGATAAAGCTCTGTGAACCATTTTGAACTGTTAGAACAAACCTGGTCTTTTCACCTTCAGCGTTCCCATTTTTGTGAAAGTTGTTTATACATGTGTAGAAGTTCATATGGTGGAGCTATCAAACACAGTGCCTGGAGAGAGCCATGACTGAGACAGATTCACTTTATCAGTTCACCTTCACCTCTTATGAGGGTCAGCTCTGGTCCTGTAGCTTCTGTTCTTACTCAAACCCTTCTATAACAGCTGGGTTTGAAAACAAAACTTTGGGGAACAACTAATAATAGGCCTTCCCTCTCTTTCTGACTAAAGTTCCCAGAGCAAGTATGATGAGGAATTCTTCCTTTGGCCACAATTTCTTGGAAAGTGAGTGACTATTTCTGAGGTATTTAAATAAAGGAAAGAAATTTTGCTGACTCACTTTTTGCAATAGAAATTGCTCTTGAGGTGGGATTTGACTGGGGAAACGTGATCATATGGTTGACCTTGGGGGGGGATGTTGAGTCTGATTTAACAATACATGAAAAAGGGGAAGGAGAAAGCAAACAGCCACCAAGGCCTGTTAGGTCTTTTTGTCCTGTTACTATTGCATCCTGTGTATGAAGATGCTAATCTGTCCCTTCCAAAATCACTGGTGGTAGCAAGCAAGAAAAAAAAAAAAGGGCGCATTTTGGATACAAAGACATAAACCTCACTAAAAATATGGAAGATGTTACTCATGTAAAGGTGGAAGATGTTACATTACATAATCTTGAAAGAATGGGAAGAAATTTTAGTAAAAATTTCAAGATTTATAAAGAGCCTTCCAGTAAGGAGCAATGAATGTTTCTATCCACACGATTAAATCAGGTGTTTTATTTAAGGGGAAAAGTTGGTAATGGATTGCACTGCTCACCTGGAAAATTGCTGCTGAACTTTAATCTGTT
The DNA here is from genome assembly GCA_013398995.1 of Alaudala cheleensis. Classification (NCBI taxonomy): domain Eukaryota; kingdom Metazoa; phylum Chordata; class Aves; order Passeriformes; family Alaudidae; genus Alaudala; species Alaudala cheleensis. Next base: position 187,316 of record VWYE01029104.1, read on the forward strand.
GCACTATGTGGCCTACCTTTTCTGAGAGAAAACGGAAGTATATGTCTTTTTCAAAGATTAAACATGTTAGTGCTGTTGTTGATCTTTCATGGTCTCTGAAGCTTTGGGGATAGCTCAGAGCAAAATCAAACAAATACCAGCAAACTCATCACTTCAAAATGTATGAATATGTATAATAATGTCTAAAACTACCTTTCAGGTGTGCTATCTACTCTGCTGAAGACTTGTAAATATCTCTCTCTGTACTGACTAGAAGCTTGTTGGCATTTGCTTCTGCAGGTAATTCAGGCTTTTGTATCTTCTTTTTTTTTAATGCCCAAAGTAAGATTTTTCATAGTCTGGATTTTAAAGCCATAGATACTCTGCTTCATGAAAACTGGCCCACTCTAACATGTCTCACACTAATCATGCTTGAAGAGGTCTACCTCTGTTTCTAGTGCAATGTAACTGCTAAGATAGCAGGCTTAAAATCTGTCATTGAGTCTCTATGAATTTGGGAATCACAGGCTTAAATAATTTGAAGGGAAGTGAGATAGCTTGGGATAGGAAAGGAGACTTTTAGGGACAGAAAGTCAGAAACATTTATGGAGCAAACTGAGAAACACTGACTTGGAACCTTTGACTTCAAATAAAAAGGTTGGTCTTTTTTTTAGCTTTTCAGTGGTATGAAACTTCAGTATCTGTCTGTATATCTGCTTGAGGGTGTTTAATTTAAAAAACACAAACCATTTATCTTGATTAAAGAGCAGCTTATTGTGGTTTAGTTTGAACCTGTCATTTTACTAATTTTCACTGATTTATAAACAATGGCAGCCTGTAAATCAAAGGCAGAGTATCCATACAAAGTTTTATTCCCATTCAAAAACAGTTTTAAAAAAATCACATTTTTGGCCACATCGAAGAAATCCTTACACTTAGCAAGTCTGAACTGTTTAAGAAAGTAGTTTCCGGGAATGAAATCATTTAAAAGCTTAAAAATACCAGATAAAATGAAAATTAAAAGCAGTGCCAAGATACAAAAAATACTATCTTTGCTCTTTTATTCACAGCTATGCTGAGCTCACTGAAGATGCATTGAAGAGATAGAAAATTGAAATTACGCTGTTCATCATGTATTGTGTTCTCTCCAGTCTGCAGTATGGATGAATAGAGACACCTCTGCTTCCATGGAATGGCAAAACAGAGTAATTTAGCCAATGGGAATTTTGCTTCAGCATTCAAAATTAATTACACTGTTTAAAAATACTTTCTGTTGTTTTTATTCTACTAAAAAATAGCATTTTAACAGTATACATTCACAGGTACACTTTTTCATTTTTACAATCACGTGGTTTGCTTTTTCATATGTCCTTGGCATCACTGTTAATCATGTGAATAACAAAGGACTAGCAGGATTTTTTTTTCTTTAAATCACATAAACTACATTGCCCTCTGAAAGGAAAAAGAAAAAAATTAGTTAATGGGGCTTTGTATTTCTGTTACTATCCTATTATATAGAAGATTTATTTATTTACTTTAAATTTACTGGTAATGAATTCAAAATGAGTCTTGGAACTGAAGAATTAGTATTGTTTAAATACTTGAACTTTTTCGGTGAGTTCTGCTTCTGAGGTTAGTTTCTTCCTCCTTCTTACTACCCATTTCTATTAATAGAAGTTTTTCAGAACAAATCCTGGCTGCCATCCTATATTTGCATCTCTCATGGCTTTCAGTGACTCTATCAGTAGCATTTGGGCAGTAAAGCCCTTGCAGTTGTTTGCTGCTGAGTTATTAATTATATTCTTGCTACTTGGGAACTCAGTGGATCCGTGATATTCCCAATTTTGTTATTTCTCATGGCTAACAGGCGTAACAAGTAGGACAAGTACATAAAATCTCAAAGAGTCAAAGCAGATTGACTGAGACAATTTATTCAATAGCCATATGGGTGAATATAAGTTGTGAAGGTATTTTGTTGTCATTTTATACTTTGTCTGGCTGCTTTGACAATCTCACCCTGCATTCATTAAGCAATCTGTATTTAGAAGTACTTGTCTTGTCAAAAGAGATTACAAAATTCCCCAGTAGTCAGAAACCTTGTAGAAACAGGAAAATAGTATTTTTCTTTATCTTATGTGAAAGAATAAATGTGTTTATGATTTTCAAGCAGAAGAAGATGTGGTTTATTCTGTACGCCGATCTGTTATTCTCTGCTAAGAAAACCTGAGTCTCCTTGCTTGTGCCAATGATTAATCTGAGAAGAAACAATATTTGTTCTGAGCAGCTGACAAATGTCAGGACAATGCTAATGCTATCCCTACTCTCTTGTGGTATTACAATGACTGGGAAGATGATGGGTTAATATAAAGATACAACATGTTTTTACTTGCATACTTTATGACTAAAACAAAGACATGACAAAAATATACAGAAAAAGAAATAATTGAAATGTATGACGAGACAGTTTATTGTAGTTAACCAAATTCTGGAAGCTTGCAATAAAGGGTAAAAGGCATATTAAAGTATTTGTATCCAGTCCTCAGGTGAAAAACAGTTTTACCATAGGTACTTCTTTCTGAAGAGTATTTTTTAAGTTTCTGGAAGAAGATTTGTTTTGTCTGTTTCTTTTTTAACTTTGTCAAGCAGAATCCTGCTGTGTCTCACCTAAGATGTCTGCATCAAACCACACCAGTGGCTACTTTTATACCTGGTTAAAAACAAAGAGGTTTGGTTGTGTTTGCATTACTGAAAAGACTCTTGTGGGTATTATTCTGCCCCAGCAGTGGCAGAACATGAAAAACCCTATTTTCTCATAGCCAGTGCTATCAGATTACAGCAAAGTATGCAGATTTGGTACAGGGAAAGGTGGGAAAGAGATTGATTTTTATTTCTAGACCAACCTGATGATGTTTAAAAGGTTTCTGTAGAAGATCATGAACATTTTGTCATGAATAAGTATTTCTGAGATTTGAAGGCCCCACATTTGATGTGGTTGAGAACTTGCAGAGAAAGCTTGATTCAAGCATTTGAATGTGAGTACATTCTCTAGGTAGAAAACTGTTGTTTTATTGAAAACAAAAGCTAAATGAGACAGTTTGGTGGTGGGCTTACCACAGGCAATGCAAAAGGAAGCATCAGTACTGATCATAGTCTTTAAATTTTGTGCCTTCAGGATTGTAGCCTCTGAACACAATATTGGCCTGGTCACAGAAGACTTTGTAAATATGAAAATATTTACCTTTAGTTAAAAAAAAAAAAAGCTTGAAAGACCCAATCCAACCTTTTCCCTGCTATGCTTTCCAGCCCTGTCAAAAAGGAATGAGAAGTTTTCAAGGCAGGCAGATACTCCCATGACTCAGTTTTGTCAGAAAACACAGACTTCTGCATGAACAGAAAATTTAGAACAGTCTAACTAAAATCTTCACTAAGAAGTAATGCTAGACAAAATATTCCAGAAGATTGCTTGGATGATGTCTGATCTCCTTTGGGGTTATAACTAGCACAGACAAATTAGGAATGTTCAAGGCAGGGTAAAACCTGTTAAAAATGCAGGAACAAATCAAGTGAAATAAAAAAGTTCTTTTCATTGACTGTATGTTGTGTTATCACATAGGAGTAAATAAAAACAAATCCATGCACAGAAAAATCTGTGGAAGTTGCAGGAATTAAATGGGTGAGATTATCAGAAGTGGATAGTGCTTGCAGGATTTTACAGCGGACAATCAGAAACAGAAGATGCAATCTGCTTGTATGAGTAAACCATTTAGGATGCAGTTCAGAACTACCATGCACAGTATTTAGAAAAGAGAGAAAGGAAAATAGTATTTCTAAATAGATATCAAAGTACTTTTTAATTTGTCAAGGTTTGGAAATTAATTGCTAGAAAAAGAAACACTCAGATTTTATAACTGTTTCTTTGCCATCAAGATATTTAGAGTGACATTTTGTAATTGATCCTGGATTTGACTAGCATCAGATATGTACTATTACACAGTTCTCATCTCTTTACTGTATGATTACTTTCAAAAGAGTAAACATCTGTCAAACAGTTCGTGATCTGTAGTAAGTGTTCTTTAAAACATTCTAAAAGAAATGAGAACTGCATTAAATGAGAAAATAGTGAAAGCAAATAAATGGATAATGACTGCCTAAGCAATTAATATTAGGCAATAATTAAGTATTTTTATTTTCTGTGCCTGTTGGAGAATAGTCCAAAATCAGTGAGATCATGAAAATACTCCCCTGAATTTGGATCCCCTGGATGTAAAACTAGTATCAGTTGGTTAGTAGCCGATGTACCTACTGTACAAGATGCAAAGTCTTTTCTGTTTTTAAACAGAAAATATGATGTATGACACAGAAGACTTTCCAACACGAGCTGCACAGTGTTAACAGTGGTCAGTTCTACTCTTGGCAACTGGAGTCATGTTTCATGAAAGATGCATGTCTGCATCCCGGATGAGGCTTTCTAAACAAGTTCTTGCTGTTTGCATGGTAATGAAGCACTCCCAAAAGGTGTTGAAAATAGTCAGCAGGACTAATGAGATTTTAGCACAACTCAAATCAGTATGCTAGCCACATTTAATGGGCTGCAGTCGGTGCCTGCTGAGCGGATGAGAGGTCATGTTCCTTTTTAATTACACACACCCCATGATCGGCAAACGGTGCAGTTGTTTCAGCCTGGCATTTGCAGGTTGGGTAGCACAGGGTGCAGGGCAGTGTCTCAACCCCAAACAGAAGAGTGGTGCATCAGACTTCTCCTGGGGAACAGGCAAATCCTAGAGAAAGAGAGGTGACAATTATTTGTGAGAAGAAAGCTTTTGCATGATCTGCTCTTCCCCACTCCACTTTGTGATGTGATGGAACACTACGTGGTCATTACTCAAGGTGCAACAACATGAATCTTCTTACCTGAAACCAGGGATTTTTATTCTTCTAGCGCAAGAAAATAGGGTGAGAGAGAATAGGAGATAGAACAAGAGAATGGAAAATGTGGGTGGTCACAAAGAAAGAAAAGGAATCCACCAAAAGCATGGAGGAAGTTGATATCCAGAGGTGGTCGTATCACCAAGAGTTTAGAGATCAAGTTCTGGAATTAATGTCTGCCACTGGACATCCATTCTCTCTGGGACAATGGAGTAGAGGAGATGGTCTCCTTTAGAGAGTGTCTGTTCTGCTGGCCTCTGTTTTTTCTGCATTCATCTCTACATCTCACTGCTTTGAATTGCTGCCTCATCCTTGGCCTTCATGGCAAATTGAATTACACACCTGAGATGTTAATTTCATGACTGCACTGTATCTAGTGAGCCATTCCAAAATCTCTAAATATTTCTAGCTAGAGATTGGAAATCAGGCATCAGTTTGTGAAAGAATTTTGTGCCTTCAGGATTGGGCCCTAATTGCTGTTCCTCGCGGCTTGCTACTTGTTAAAAACAGTTTCATTAAATGCAGCACAGCTCAGGATTATCAAGATAATTAAGTTTGTAATGATCCATATGACGCTGAGTGAATAAAAGATATCAGGAATTCCTAATACAAGTACAATCCCCTTAAGACCAAAATTCATTCTTTTTTGCAATATAAACATAAATATATTTTAGCCTCTAGGCCATAAAGTATTTTCCCAGTCTTCTTGGGGAAAAAATTGGGATTACACAGGCCGAGGGATAAAATAGGATCAGAGGTTACCTTTTCCCCAGGTAACCAACAAGCACCATAAACCAATGCAAAGGATAGAAGGTGCAGTATTCCTCTGGCCAGCCTCCTTCATCTACTCATGAGTACGCAGGAGAGCCTGCAATTCATCCTCCAGTGTGCTGCATACACTGCACAGTTCCAGCAGCTCATAAAGGTTGCAGCTTTAATACAGTGTTTTAACAGTGTTTTCCCATTTTAACAATTTTTTACCTTTTTCATTGCATGCAATAGCTTAGTAATCAGAATAATGCCTTCATCCACAGAAGCTCCTGCTATGTGTATAGTCTAACAAAGAGGGTTTCAACATGTGGGATTCGAGACCTTAAGGTCTGGTTGTGTTTTCCTGACATCCCGAGTCCTGTTGAAATATACACATTGGCCAAATTAATAGTCTTTGGCCATGCACTCAGTCAAACAGGGCCCAAGGAAGACAGATCCCAGCAGAACAGCAGAGGGAGGGATGAGGCCACTCAAGATGAGCAGCTGGAGGAAACAGCAGCGCTTGCACCCTTGCCAGCAGGACTAGCATAGAGCTGGGAGCATGGCTGTTTCTGCCTTATCCCCACAACAACTACTGCAAGCACTGTGGGCCATTTAAAGGAGAAAGAGTTCTTATCAAAAGTGGAGTCTCAATTCCAAGGCTCACTTGCAAATCCAGAGCATCACTCCGCTGATCAAACTAAGCCCCAATGCTTCCCACAACAGCGCTGGTAAGCTCCTTTCCTTGACACATAGACTGAACTCAGCATACCATCACTTTGCCTAGTATATATCTGAGTTGTTCTGTTTTTTTTCAGATACTCAGTTTTCTATTTACAAAAGAGAAAAGCAATCTTTTACAGAAATAGATATTCCCTATCCTGTCCACAAACCAGCTGCTTTAGTATGTGCTTTGCAAGGGCTGGACAGGTCAGACCATGACTGTGCTATAATGTGCAGTGTCTGCTCTTCTTCACATTGGCTCCAGGTCCTGTGGAGATTAGTGGGGGCTCAGCCAGACAAGACAATGAAAAGTGAAAGAATTCTGCAGGAATCTGCACACAGACATACAGACCTTCACTCTGTGTGTGAAGTAACAGATTTTCAATTTTTGCTGCTATGGAAAACAGAAACTTAATTCAACCAGTGAGCATGCTGTTTTCGTTCACCTGGGGGAGATCCAAGATATTTTCCTCATGGTAATTAACAGCTTTACAACCCCCCCAGTGCCTGCAAAGGCACTGTAAAACAAAGAAGGCTTAGATGGACTTGGAGGAGTGGAAGAAGCTGAAGATGAAAGCCCAGTGTTCAGTTTCATTGCAGACTAAAGAAAAAAGCTTTCTGAGCAGAGCATAGTGGCAGAACATAACAAAGTATTTATTATTCCACTTAATTAGTGCTAGGTTCAGTTTGAAGATAGTGAAGTAGCCTTTTGTTTTCGCAGGATTCTTTGTTGGTTGAAGCATTCTGTGTAAATCAACAGATTTTTGCAAGTATACGTACGTAATCATATCAAAATCAGAAAACATATTTATGAGCAGAAGAAAACGTGCATTGATTCTAGGCATAAGTATTCTGTTTGAAATCTCTGTGTGGAAATGATTCAGCAGCAGCTGAATTGTAAAGGTAGAATGCTGAAGTCTCCTCACTGTTATGTTAAGCTTATACTATCTGAGAAACACAAGCATTGATTTGTTATTCCACAAGCCATATGAAGGGAGAGAAACACCAAAACTCTGTCCCATTTTTAGAATTCAATTTTTGGAAGAATTTTCCACTGCTGAAAGGGAAGTAACAGTGGGAGTTTTGTGAATGGTCTAGATGATCTATAACTTGAAACACACACAGACTGAGGAGTCACAGTGGTTAAAATCCTCCCTGCTCCAAAGTTTATGGGAGACTGTGGCTGAATGCAAGACAGCCAACCTGCAGAAGTGCTGTTTTGACTTTCCCTGCAATATTGCAAGGGTTTTGCACATCATTTTGTTTGCTAAACAGACCAAGTGTTGTGGAAGGAGAAGGAAAAGCAGGAGCTACTTTTTCTATTCCAAATGTCAGAAATACTTACTAATCTGCATCAGTTTTCTTCCTTGGAACCACACTTCGGATCTGAGGTTGAAAATTTTCTTGCTTGTGGGGAGGATTTAAGACATGAAACTAATGAAGAACTTTGAAACCAAGCTGCCCCCAGGAAGAGCAAGGCCAGGAAGCACATTTTGAGAAACATGGTTAAAGCACACACATGTACAGTTGGATGCCCATCTGGATGTGGTTCACCACTCACACTAAAGGGGTTTCAACACTCTGAGAGAATAACACCTATTAGTCACCACCAGAACTCTCTTTTCCAATACTTATTTCCATAAAATATCCTAGAAATTCTCCTTATAGGGGGAAGCTGTTCGAGCAACTTTCAGTTAATTACAGAAGCTTAGATGAGATTGGTTTGAAGTGCCACCTTCTTTCTGCTGCATGCAGAGGAACCATAGGACAAAGAAGAAGGATAATAAAGAAAGATATGAGAGCAAAGGATTTCAGAAGTTTTGTGTGTGCCAGCAGTGAGTAAATGGTTTGTTGATTGAAGTATAATGCCTTTGGGGAAAAAAATCCTCACAAAAGTACATTGGTATAATCTGAATGTCCTTTTACTGTGCACCCAATACTTGAAGAAAAGGAGGTCTTGCTAAATGCAAAAGGAAATTCTGGCATTTCATGTACACACATTAAAAAATGTTTGAAAACATTAGTATGAAAAGGCAATGAATCTCTCTGCTAAAACTGTCTGTGTCTGTGAGAGATAAGAGGGCAGGAGGAAGGAGAAAGAACAGTAATTTCTTTTAAATTATTCTTGTAATCCATTTACTTACAGCACAGCACCTACAAAACACCTTGCAATGACTGGGCAAATGCTCTGGCAGAAATAAGTACTCTCACTGTTCCCTCACTTTTCCATTTCCCTGCAATTCACTTTTTTTCTAAAGTAGTGAATTCTCCAGCTCAGGTATTGTTCACAGTGACATTCTAATAGGGACTTCTATTCATCAATGCAATAGAAATTATTAACATGAAGGAATTATTAGCATACTAGTATTTGTGTGGTTAAACATGCATGTGAAGTCTTTGGTGGGCTTTTGCTTTGCAATTTCTACTGTTCAACTTGGTGGCTCCCATAGCTTCAGACTCCTCTGTGGTGGGGAATCCTGCAGAACCCACCAAGCTAAGCCTTCTGCCAGTCCTCACAAGGACTGGCCATTCAAGGCCTCCCCCTTCACAAGAGGGCAGGAGTTACTGGAAAACATTGGTCTTGTTTAACATTTTTGTTTTGCCCAAATGAAGATATTATGCTCAAGCCTAGGAAGCCCAGCTCCATTCCAGAATTTTTAAGGAAAAACTTGTCAGAAGGATGAACAATGAGCATTTAAGCTAGTGTCTGAAAGATTCATAAGAGGGAATAAGTTTTGCTTGTGCTACATCTGATGAAGCTTGGGAAGTGTAAAATATATCTCAAAAGTTGTGAGGAAGGCTCAGGGACAGTCAGTGAGGCAGAAGCAGCAGTAGCAGCTGGGGGCTGAGCATGAGAATGAGCAGGGCAGGGGGTTCCTGCAGTGAGGGACGCCCAAGCAAGGGCCTAAAGAAGTCACACAAGGAGCTGTTGAGTTCACTTGGCTTGTTCACCCTGACGAAGAGGAGACCTCATAGCTGCCTGCAGCTTCCTCACAAGAAGCAGAGGGGCAGGCACTGATCTCTGCTCAGTGACAAAACCCAAGGGAACAGCAGGAAGCTGTGTCAGGGGAGGTTCAGGTTTGGTATCAGGAAATGGTTCTTCACCTGGAGGGGTGTTTGGGCACTGGAACAGATTCCCGAGGGAAATGGTTACAGAAACAAGCCTGACAGAGTTCAAGAAGCCATTCAGCAACATTATCAGGTGCAATCCTTGGGATGGGGCTGTGCAGGGCCAGGAATTAGACACAGTGATGCTGATGAGTCTCTTCCAGCTCAGGAGATTCTGTGGTTCATTGAAGAGCTGAGTGACCTGGAGGCAGCTCTCTCAAGTAAGGTGATGTGTCAAGGGTGTTGCCATGGGCAATCATGGCAGATTTCAGTGTCACAGGAATCTTCTGTTGGTGAGGGGATCAGTAACAATGGTGAGTAACAGTGGGCTGAGCAGGAGAAGAAGCTGGGCAGGGGGACCAGGAAGGGACACCTGGTGGTTGAGGTTATGTACAGGCTGCTGATCAGGTGAAGTCTGTTGATGAGGCCTTCTTGCTTTGGCTGCTGGGCACACCACCCTCACCATCATCCTGATGGGAGGGTTCAACCACCCAGACATCTGCTGGGAGAGCAATACAGCCAGCTGCAAGCAATCCAGTACACTCCTGGAGTGTGCAGGGAACAAGTTCCTGGTCCAGGCATTGGCCAGACCAACTGAGGAGAAGCATGACAGGCCTGGTGCTCACTGATGTGGATGGGCTCATTAGAGGGGCGAAGCCTGGACACAGCCTGGGCTGTAGTGACCATGCCCTGGTGAAATTCTGATCTCACGGAGCGTGGGCCTGGCAAGGACAATAGTCAGGACCCTGAAGGTTATAAGAGAAAACTGTGACCTCTTTAAGGAGTTGGTGAAAGAGATCCCTTGGGAAAGTGTCCTTAAGGACACGGGGGCTGACCAGAGCTGGCAGCACTTTAAGGCCACTTTTCTTAGAGCACAAAAGCTCACCATCACAATGTGTAGAAAATGTTGCCAGACAGGCCAGAAAATGGCATGGCTGAGCAAAGATCTGCTCCTCAAATTGGGAAGAAAGAAGAAAATGCACAGCCAGTGGATCAGGGACAGGTGACCTGGGGAGAGTACTGGGATATGGTTCAGATGTGTAGGGACAGCATGAGGAAAGCCAATGGAACCAGGCTTGGTAAGACATGTGAAGAATAACAAGAAGGAATTCTATTAAGGATATAGGTAAGAAGAGAAAAGCCAAGGAGGTAATGATCCCTTATAAGTGAGAGTGGAGAACTGGTAACAGCAGATACAGAGAAAGCTGAAGTACTCAATTAGTTCCTCCCCCCAGTCTTCATTGGCTTGTGGGCAGCTTACCACATCTCTCAAGTTCTAGAACTGTAGGTGGGAGTTGGAGACTGAAACTGTGAGCAAAGAGCAGGTCCTGGACCATTTGATGAAACTGAACAACCACTGTGGAATCTGACAACATGTATCCCAGGGGAAATCCCATCCCTGAGGGGAACTGAATGCTGCTGTTGCCAAACAGTTCCCATCATATTTGAAAAGTGATGGCAGCAAGGCCAAGTACCTGGTGACTAGAAAAATGGAAACATTGCTCCGCTTTTAAGAAGGGAAGTATGGAAGGTGTGGGGAATTACAAACCTCTTAGTCTGACCTGTGTGTACCTGGGAAGATACAAATCCTCACGGAAGCACTGTTAAATCACATACAAGGCAAGGAGGTGATCCAAGACAAACAGCATGGCCTTACAAAGGGCAGATCATGCCTGACCACTCTGCTGACCTTCTATGAGGGAGTGACTGCAAGAGTCAACAGCTCCCCCTCAGTATAATTTGATGCACGTCAGTGCTGTGAGTGAGCAAGTAGACACTTTGATTCTGATCTGAACTCCTAACTCTTCTGCTCTGTGGCAGTCCTAGTCACGGAGTGTACATGGTAGAAAACAATTGTAGTTCAATACAAAAATGGAATACAGTTTGTATTGGCCCAGTAATTAATTTTTTTATCATCTCTGTCTTGCTTGAAAGTAAAGTATTCTGGGTCCACCATTTTTTTTTTTTCAGTGAATTTGGTAGTCTTTTGATGTCAGCTGGACTTTGTAGCTTATACTGCTATTAGGGGCATTAAAGGTGAGGCTCTACACAGAGCATACCACGCAGTCTGTGATACAGCAGAGTAATTGTAAACCAAGTTCACTTTTCGCTTTCTCACCTTGTGAGAAAACTGGTTAGAAGAGAAGATATTCTGGGTGATATTTGGGGTGAAGTGTAAAAAATGGGTGATGTGGAAGGACAAGAGGCATCCAGTATGACATTGGTGTTGTTGGCACCAGGGCAGAAAGGATTTTTCTCCTTTTATTTTCATCTGATCATAGTATAGAAATGCATCATAATGAGAAATGGCACAGCCATAGGAAATACTCAGTGTAAGCTCTTATAGGTAAGTGTAACATAGAACAGGATGAGAAAAGCAGCAGGCAAGCTTCTAACATGTTACCCTTATAACTTTCAGCATCATTGCAAGGGATCTTTAGATTTTCCAGTGCATTTTAACTCAGGTGTTAGATGCTTGAGCTCAAATTTGATGGTTAGAATTTACTTTATTTCTGGAATTGTGGGTAGGAGCAACTTTGGTGTAAAGGAGTAAAATTTGTGACACAAGTAGCAGGACACACAGAAGTACCCTTCTTGGTAGGGTGTGCTACCTTTCCCTGTGCCCCTCAGATCTGTGGGATGTCCGCCGGGAATGATGAGATCGGCTCCTTGTTGCCTGGGGTTGCCTGGAGGAATCCCTTTGTGCCTGCTGACGGTCCTCACTCCTCTCCAAGGAGTCAGGGACATCCTGTTCATGCCTTGCAGGTTGTCTCTCACTGCGATCCCTCCTCCTTTGCTCTTCTCTCTCTCTTTGTCGCCAAGCACTGTGGGACCTCCTCCAAGGTCGTCTGCTTGTTGCCTGTGACTCTCTGGAGGAATCCCATTGTGCCTGCTGACGGTGCTCACTCCTTCCCAAGTGGACTGGGACATCCCGTTCGTGCCTTGCAGCTCGGTCCCAGCCACGAGAAGTTTCAGAAGCTGTGTCCTGAGCCCTGCTGTGCTGCCATCTCCTGCTGCTTGAGGGGTTATAATTCTGGGCTGACTGACCCCTGTTGTGACCATCTTGGTTCTGCCTCTGGGACCTGCTTTGGTCTCTTTCCCAGTCTCTGGCTCGGCTCCTGCCGCGCTCTCTGCTGGGATATCTGTGGTGCTGGTGGCCTGTGGAATGATGCTGCCTCCTTTCTGCAGAGTGGTGATGATCTCTCCTTCCTCGATTCCGTCTGGCAGAGCTGGTGTAGTGCCCTATCGAGTACACCTCATAGTTACTGTTTCCCACTTTGCGGAGCAGGTATTGGAAAGGCTCCCGGCAGATTGGGCACACAGCTTTGTTGCGGGACCATTCCAGTATGCAAGGAAAGCAGAAAGCATGGCTGCACCAGCTCACTGAGACTTGGTTGGTAATGTTGTCCAAACAGATTGGGCACATTTGGTTCTCTGAGTTAACTGGAGACTCAGCCTGGAGCACCTGGTTGTTGCTGGAAGTAGAGGAAGAGCTGCCACCTTCTGCCAAGCCCTTCTGCAGCGCCATCTGGCACTGCAAACCAGAGACACGAGGCTCCTGGCCTCCCCTGGAGACACAATCCACAGATGCAGACAGCAGCCAAGCTGCCCACATCAAGCACTGAAGAGCTGCCCGTTTCTACCTCGAGGCAGTGCTCGAGCTGCCACAAGGGCCAGGGACTATCCTTAGGTGTCTCTGCATGTGACAGCAGCTCTCAGGGCAGGGCAGTGACTGACCTCTCTGCATGTGCAAGCAAGAATTGTGAAGATGTAAAAGCAGTTTCTGGGTTCTCAGCAACAGCAGCTGAAGCCTGGGAATGTGGCAGGTTGGGACCAGCTCCCCAGGTCTTGCTGCTAATGATCCACAGGCAATCCTCCCTATGCCCTCTGAAGGCAGCCAACTGGATGGGGGTCCATCCTTCCCCCAACTGCCAATGTCTGTCTTCATTGGAGGTGGGCAGGTATTTAGATCCTTCAGGGCTGCCTGACACTGCAAAAAGGATTGATGTCCCACATGTCACAATGACTTTCTGATGACACCACAGAGCTTTCAGGAACTACACAGAGAAGACACAAGTTCTGGCCTCAGGGAACAAAAGCTTCCCAGGTAGCTTGTCTCACTTGGCTGCCTTGCTATCAAGCAGTATCCCCTTTCTGTATTTTTTATATAAAGTCACAGGTTTCACCAGTCATACCTGGCACTAGGTTCTGGTTTAGGAACAAACCAGCTCAAGTGTTTTTTTTCTAGCTTCTACCTTTTAGCTTGTTATCCTCCTAACCTTGGTCACCATTACATAGGTCTCTAGATTTTTGTATGTGTTTTCTGATGGAGAAGAGATTCTATGCTCCAAGCTTGGTGGTTAGAATTTACTTTATTTCTGGAATTGTTACTAAGACCAGTTTTGGTGTTAAGTAATACGATTTGTGACACAAGTAGCAGGACACACAGAAGTACCCTTCTTGGTAGGGTGTGCTACCTTTCCCTGTGCCCCTCAGATCTGTGGGATGTCCGCCGGGAATGATGAGATCGGCTCCTTGTTGCCTGGGGTTGCCTGGAGGAATCCCTTTGTGCCTGCTGACGGTCCTCACTCCTCTCCAAGGAGTCAGGGACATCCTGTTCATGCCTTGCAGGTTGTCTCTCACTGCGATCCCTCCTCCTTTGCTCTTCTCTCTCTCTTTGTCGCCAAGCACTGTGGGACCTCCTCCAAGGTCGTCTGCTTGTTGCCTGTGACTCTCTGGAGGAATCCCATTGTGCCTGCTGACGGTGCTCACTCCTTCCCAAGTGGACTGGGACATCCCGTTCGTGCCTTGCAGCTCGGTCCCAGCCACGAGAAGTTTCAGAAGCTGTGTCCTGAGCCCTGCTGTGCTGCCATCTCCTGCTGCTTGAGGGGTTATAATTCTGGGCTGACTGACCCCTGTTGTGACCATCTTGGTTCTGCCTCTGGGACCTGCTTTGGTCTCTTTCCCAGTCTCTGGCTCGGCTCCTGCCGCGCTCTCTGCTGGGATATCTGTGGTGCTGGTGGCCTGTGGAATGATGCTGCCTCCTTTCTGCAGAGTGGTGATGATCTCTCCTTCCTCGATTCCGTCTGGCAGAGCTGGTGTAGTGCCCTATCGAGTACACCTCATAGTTACTGTTTCCCACTTTGCGGAGCAGGTATTGGAAAGGCTCCCGGCAGATTGGGCACACAGCTTTGTTGCGGGACCATTCCAGTATGCAAGGAAAGCAGAAAGCATGGCTGCACCAGCTCACTGAGACTTGGTTGGTAATGTTGTCCAAACAGATTGGGCACATTTGGTTCTCTGAGTTAACTGGAGACTCAGCCTGGAGCACCTGGTTGTTGCTGGAAGTAGAGGAAGAGCTGCCACCTTCTGCCAAGCCCTTCTGCAGCGCCATCTGGCACTGCAAACCAGAGACACGAGGCTCCTGGCCTCCCCTGGAGACACAATCCACAGATGCAGACAGCAGCCAAGCTGTCCACATCAAGCACTGAAGAGCTGCCCGTTTCTACCTCGAGGCAGTGCTCGAGCTGCCACAAGGGCCAGGGACTATCCTTAGGTGTCTCTGCATGTGACAGCAGCTCTCAGGGCAGGGCAGTGACTGACCTCTCTGCATGTGCAAGCAAGAATTGTGAAGATGTAAAAGCAGTTTCTGGGTTCTCAGCAACAGCAGCTGAAGCCTGGGAATGTGGCAGGTTGGGACCAGCTCCCCAGGTCTNGCTGGTGGCCTGTGGAATGATGCTGCCTCCTTTCTGCAGAGTGGTGATGATCTCTCCTTCCTCGACTCCGTCTGGCAGAGCTGGTGTAGTGCCCTATCGAGTACACCTCATAGTTACTGTTTCCCACTTTGCGGAGCAGGTATTGGAAAGGCTCCCGGCAGATTGGGCACACAGCTTTGTTGCGGGACCATTCCAGTATGCAAGGAAAGCAGAAAGCATGGCTGCACCAGCTCACTGAGACTTGGTTGGTAATGTTGTCCAAACAGATTGGGCACATTTTGTTCTCTGAGTTAACTGGAGACTCAGCCTGGAGCACCTGGTTGTTGCTGGAAGTAGAGGAAGAGCTGCCACCTTCTGCCAAGCCCTTCTGCAGCGCCATCTGGCACTGCAAACCAGAGACACGAGGCTCCTGGCCTCCCCTGGAGACACAATCCACAGATGCAGACAGCAGCCAAGCTGCCCACATCAAGCACTGAAGAGCTGCCCGTTTCTACCTCGAGGCAGTGCTCGAGCTGCCACAAGGGCCAGGGACTATCCTTAGGTGTCTCTGCATGTGACAGCAGCTCTCAGGGCAGGGCAGTGACTGACCTCTCTGCATGTGCAAGCAAGAATTGTGAAGATGTAAAAGCAGTTTCTGGGTTCTCAGCAACAGCAGCTGAAGCCTGGGAATGTGGCAGGTTGGGACCAGCTCCCCAGGTCTTGCTGCTAATGATCCACAGGCAATCCTCCCTATGCCCTCTGAAGGCAGCCAACTGGATGGGGGTCCATCCTTCCCCCAACTGCCAATGTCTGTCTTCATTGGAGGTGGGCAGGTATTTAGATCCTTCAGGGCTGCCTGACACTGCAAAAAGGATTGATGTCCCACATGTCACAATGACTTTCTGATGACACCACAGAGCTTTCAGGAACTACACAGAGAAGACACAAGTTCTGGCCTCAGGGAACAAAAGCTTCCCAGGTAGCTTGTCTCACTTGGCTGCCTTGCTATCAAGCAGTATCCCCTTTCTGTATTTTTTATATAAAGTCACAGGTTTCACCAGTCATACCTGGCACTAGGTTCTGGTTTAGGAACAAACCAGCTCAAGTGTTTTTTTTCTAGCTTCTACCTTTTAGCTTGTTATCCTCCTAACCTTGGTCACCATTACATAGGTCTCTAGATTTTTGTATGTGTTTTCTGATGGAGAAGAGATTCTATGCTCCAAGCTTGGTGGTTAGAATTTACTTTATTTCTGGAATTGTTACTAAGACCAGTTTTGGTGTTAAGTAATACGATTTGTGACACAAGTAGCAGGACACACAGAAGTACCCTTCTTGGTAGGGTGTGCTACCTTTCCCTGTGCCCCTCAGATCTGTGGGATGTCCGCCGGGAATGATGAGATCGGCTCCTTGTTGCCTGGGGTTGCCTGGAGGAATCCCTTTGTGCCTGCTGACGGTCCTCACTCCTCTCCAAGGAGTCAGGGACATCCTGTTCATGCCTTGCAGGTTGTCTCTCACTGCGATCCCTCCTCCTTTGCTCTTCTCTCTCTCTTTGTCGCCAAGCACTGTGGGACCTCCTCCAAGGTCGTCTGCTTGTTGCCTGTGACTCTCTGGAGGAATCCCATTGTGCCTGCTGACGGTGCTCACTCCTTCCCAAGTGGACTGGGACATCCCGTTCGTGCCTTGCAGCTCGGTCCCAGCCACGAGAAGTTTCAGAAGCTGTGTCCTGAGCCCTGCTGTGCTGCCATCTCCTGCTGCTTGAGGGGTTATAATTCTGGGCTGACTGACCCCTGTTGTGACCATCTTGGTTCTGCCTCTGGGACCTGCTTTGGTCTCTTTCCCAGTCTCTGGCTCGGCTCCTGCCACGCTCTCTGCTGGGAGATCTGTGGTGCTGGTGGCCTGTGGAATGATGCCTCCTTTCTGCAGAGTGGTGATGATCTCTCCTTCCTCGACTCCGTCTGGCAGAGCTGGTGTAGTACACCTCATAGCTATTTTCTCCCACCTTGCGGAAGAGGTACTGGAAGGGTTCCTGGCAGATGGGGCAAATAGGTCTGATGCAGGACCACTCCAGTATGCAAGGAAAGCAGAAAGCATGTCTACACCAGCTCACGGTGGTTTCCTCCTCAATGGTGTCTAGGCAGATTGGGCACTCAAAAGCTCTTCGAGGGACAGCCTGGAGCACCTGGTTGTTGCTGGAAGTAGAGGAAGAGCTGCCACCTTCTGCCAAGCCCTCCTGCAACGCCATCTGGCACTGCAAACCAAAGAGACATGAGGCTCCTGGCCTCCCCGGAGACACAATCCACAGATGCAGACAGCAGCCAAGCTGTCCACATCAAGCACTGAAGAGCTGCCTGTTTCTACCTCAAGGCAGTGCTTGAGTTGGGCCAGGGGCTATCCTGGGGCAGACAAGTGACACTGGAGGTGTCTCTGCATGTGACAGCAGCTCTCAGGGCAGGGCAGTGACTGACCTCTCTGACATGTGCAAACAGGAATTGTGAAGGTGTAAAAGCAGTTTCTGGTTCTCAGCAACAGCAGCTGAAGCTTGGGAGTGCATCAAGTTGGGATCAGCTCCCTAGGTCCTGCCACTATCAACATATAACAAATCCTCCCTCACATATAGATTTCCCCAGTGGAGCAGGGCAGGCATTCTGGCCCTTAAGGGCTGCCTGACACTGCAAAAAGGATTGATGTCACACATGTCACAATGACTTTCTGATGACACCACAAGGCTTTCAGGAACTACACACACAACACACAAGCTCTGGCCTCTGGGAACAAAAGGTTCCTAAATTCACTAGGCTGCCTTGTTATCAA
Organism: Alaudala cheleensis; assembly: GCA_013398995.1. Lineage (NCBI taxonomy): Eukaryota > Metazoa > Chordata > Aves > Passeriformes > Alaudidae > Alaudala > Alaudala cheleensis. The sequence continues at coordinate 205,309 of VWYE01029104.1, forward strand.
GCAGTATCCCCTTTCTGTATTTTTTATATGAAGACACAGGCTTCACCATTCATACCTAGTACTATGTGTTGTTAGAAATGAACCATGGCGAGGCATTTCTTAATCTGCTGACTTTACAGGTCTGGTTCAATTCCTCCTGCTCAGCACTGGGGAGGCAACACCTGGAGTACTGTGTCCATTGCAGGACTCCCCCTCAAGAGAGAGAGAGTTGGACATTTGGGAGAGCACCAGACAAAGTTCTCAAGGATAATGAAGAAACTAGAGCATCTCCCCTGTTAGGAACTGCTGAAAGATCTTCCTACAGACTCTTCAACCTGAAGAAGACTCTGAAGGGGATAAGTTTTCAAGGTATATCTATACCTGATGGGTGGTTGCAGAGAAGACTGAGCCAGGCTCTTTTAAGGGATGCTCAGTGACAACAGGCACAAAGCAAAACATTGCAAAGCAAAAACCTTCCCTCTGAACATCAGGAAACCTGTTTTTTTGCTGTCACAGTGACTGAGCAGTGACAGATCCAGTCCAGGGTGTTCACGGGATCTCTCCCTTAGAGAAACTCAGAAGCTCTGTGACTGGGACTCTGTGGTCCCTGGGCACCATCTTTCAGTGGCTCTGCTTGGGGAGGTTGGATCAGTTGAGCTCTGGCAGTCCTTTTTCACCTCATACCAAAGTGATTCTGTAACTCAAAGCACACTTGTTCAAGCTAAGAAAGCATGTTAGGGTTGCCTGATGTGGGAAGATTTCAATGCTTGTTTATGCTCATGAAGAGTTATGCTTGCCTCATAAAAGTCAATCATCCATGAATCTGTGACTTTTTACCTCTGGGGCCTTTATCAGTGACTGCACAGAAAACTAACAAGCAGATTGAAAGTATGGGGGCTGTATAGAGTTAAACATCTCCCTAAAGGTATTATGTTTTCACAGCATGCTTTGCACATTACTATAGTTTTCCCAGGTTCTTGTCAAGTCACAGTTTACAACTAATTCAACTTGCTGCATGTCAGTGCTGTGAGGAAGTGAGCAATTTGATCCTGATGTGAATTCCTTGATGGCAGCATCCAAATTCTTCTGCTCTGTGACAGTCCTAGTCATGGAGTGACATGAAGAGAGTATAGAATCAAGGACAACTGTAATTCAATACAGAAATTGAGTACAGTTTCTAATCAAGCAAAGTTTGGATCATCTCTATCTTTTGACAAAGTTCCTCTTCGTACCAGTCTTACTGGAAAGTAAAAATTTTCAAGACTCCCAGTAAGACGGTTGAAACTTTATCACCACACACTTCCAAACTGAACCCTGTGTGATCAATGATATAGGCTAACAAAAAGTGCTATTTAGGCCTTCATGGTCCCTCAAACAAGTGGAATTATCAGCACAGATTAATATTTGCAATTAAACCTGCCTGCTCATCATTCCTGAGCACATCTTACACAGGATGGTTTTGTGTACTGACCCTTGTCTCTCCAAAATTATCAAGAAGAGATGTGATTGGTATCCTGGGGACACCATTAGGACCATTATTGAGCATGAACGCTGAAGTCCTAGTAAACAAAATAAACTCAGTACCAAGTGGTTTATACCAATTGAAACCAATTGCTCTTATCAGGTACGTTACCTCAATGGGAAAGGATTGATGAAAAGGATCACCAACTTACACAATGACTATTCTAGGTACCACCTGTACCAACACCTATTAGTTGTATCCAAACTTAATTGTGGATACAACTCCCTGCAGCAGCAATTATAAGGCAAGGCAATGTACCTTGCCCACTGAAATCCGTAATATGGGATAATGCAAATAAATTTCAAAGAGAATTTCCATTTGCTGGCATCTAGTTAATTTCACCCATGACCCTACCAGCTAGTAAAGATTTTATTCTAATAATACACGATGCTTCAGCATACATCACATACCAAATCATTGCACTGGGGTTAAATAATTTTGGAATTATTCCTTATCTGATACAGCACAGAGTATAGGTCTAGCAAAATGGAAGCAAATAACAAACCATTCATGTTGATTCATGAGTTGAATGGGAACAACAAAGATTTATTGGTGGAAGTAACACCATTAAGGCTCAAGACATTTGTCTTGACACTGAACAAAATGTTTGCCAGTTTGAAATTTATCCTGATGAAAGCCTTGGATATGTGCATATATACATTGGAAAGGAATGTGTTTGTATGAGAATTATTCCTGATTCCATATTGAGACAACATCTCTACTGAAATAAGCAAACATCTGTGTTCATAATTTTACCTAAATTCGATTATTCTGTCACAACCCACAAATTGCTGTAATCTAGCTACACATCCTGTCAAGATTTGTTGTCCACCCCCACTGGAATGAACCTTGCACTGGTGAAAAAACTACTGCAGCCCAACAACGTGTGTTGGCTGCTGGAATGCATCTGAAGCAATGGATAATGGACACAGAACTTAATCACTGTTCATCCTGGTATAGAAGAGGTGTACCGTACTCTGGAAAGAACAAAGAAAGATGGATAACATCACAAATGGGACATTTTGCTCAGCTGGTCACCACCAACAGCTGAACAAATGTTGCACACTATCAATAATTTTGTTGTTTTCTGTGTTAAACTTATTGTTAAATACTATTTTATATGTTAGAGTTTTCATACCAGCACTACAGCATGCATCTCCTCCCATAATATTATTCTATCACGTTCCACAAGGTCTTAAAACAAATTAAATCTGGCAACCTGGTCAAAATTTTCCTTCAGTTTATATTTGGAGCATAATATATCTCTGTTTACAGCCACAGAGGCAAGAGGGTGACCACACCGTCATTCCCTGAAGCAAGAGAGAGATTGACTTTAGTAATGGATTGGGATGGTGCTGGTGGGAAACAGGTCTCAGAATGACACAAAAATCCTTACAAAGCCTTCCTTGCCTTCCCAGGTGCCCTAAAACAATTGGTATAAGGCCCTGAAACTTGAGGTGCAGGCAAATGACACCCTAAATGAAGACCTATCGAGGTGGCTAGTGAGTGAATCCCATTTATTACAACTGTTTCATGTTCAATTTTTGCCAAAGTCAAGTTTTTAGCACCAAAACCTGCTTTTTTCCTCCCTTTGACACTATAAACATTAGGGTGAGCAGTGCTGCTCTCCAGTTTTAAAAAGCCTTCCAAAATGTTTATGGAACTTTTATGCCCCAAATCCAGATAGTGTCTAATTATTTTCCTCTATCATACAACCTGTTCAAATTCTGTGCTTCCAGTTGCTCCCAGTGGTCACCTGCAGAAGAATGAAAATTGTGTATTTTTTCCACAGGGAATCTGTTTCAGATGTGCATTATTACATAGTTTCCTATTTTCCTTTTGTTACATTAAAGCAATATTTTACATATCCTGAATATAAATTTCTCTTTCCTCACTTACTACTAGGTTTGAAGAAAAAACAGGAGATGGTCTAATTTCCTTAGCAACAGAGTCAGGTGTGATTTATGCCACTGTGTGTTCCTGCAGCTGTCTCCAAGCAACAAAACAAACTGCAATGCCAACTCTTGTAGGCACAATGTATGGAGGGGGCTGAGGGAAAAGTTTGGACCCCAAATACAACTTTGGACCCTGGCATCAAACAGGAGGTAAGACTGAACAGACATGGAGTTTTCCTAGAAAAAGAAATAAATCAAATTTTCGAAACATATCAGTTCAGCTTGACAAATGCTCAGTATGCAAAGAATAGTCCATTTTAAATCAGTCAGTGTTTAGGAGACAGCTGTAGATGTGTCTTAACATTTTACCAAGGTTTTGCCTTAGCTTATGAAAGTGGTACCACTGTGTTTGCTCTCTCTGAGCTCTGGGGAGACTTCTCAGAGTCTCTGAGCAGCAAGAGCTCTCGCGAAAAACAGAGTAATTACATGGAAAAAAAAAACAAAAACAGTAATAATTCACTGTTAAAGTAGTTGCCAGAATTTGCCAAACCTAATTTGCCATTTCAAAGCTGTTTCCTCTTTGAAGTCAAGAGGCTCTCATCTACAATTGTATCATGTTGGCAAACACTGTGTCTCTAAATAACAACTTTAAAGCTAGTGAAACTTGCCAAATGCAATCATGACAGATAACACTATTTTTCCTGAAAAAAATTACAGTTTTCATTAAGGTGAAATTTGCTTTGGAATCTGAGGTTTTATGAGCAAAAGCTGCAGTTTGTGCATCAGTCTCCAAAAGCCAGTACCTTTCAGGTGCTTATCAGGTACAGAGCTAAGACCTGGGTGGGTGGGTGAAAGCAAGAAAGCAAGCAACCCTCCCTTGTGTAAACATTTCATCCCCTCTGCTATCTTACTCATACTGGAAATCCATAAAGCCTCTGAAAAGCTAGGATTTTACCCGTGCTGAAGACAGAGCACCCATGTTTCACACCCCTGAGCACGTGCTGTCCATGCCAGGATGCAGAGGAAGAGTGGGCAGAGAGCATAACCCCTCCCTGGAGTTTCCCTGCCATGTCAGTGTGAACTTACCATTTTCTTTCAGCCTTTGCAAAATGGGAAATACCCAAAGGCCAGGCCACTCATTGTTGGATGCCACACCAGCATCCACGGCTTGCAATACCAGCAAGCAGAGGGGAAGGACTTTGTAAAGACAACTGGACCAGCCCTCATTTTTAGGGGTCAGCTTCAAAATGGCATGAAGGTCCCCTTAAGAGCTGAGTTTCTGGGACCAGGTTTGTATCATTTGCAGCTTTGGTCAGACTTCATCCCAGCCTGGTAACCAATTAACTGCAGATTCTGCCTTTCCCAGGTGGAAATCAATTCACCATCATCCTTCAAACTTTCAATTCCTGAGCTTCTACATAAGCAAGCAGTTGTGCTCTGAAGTTAACCTGCCTAATTTCAGCACATTAGGGAATAGCCACCTTGCCTTGTACTTTGTGAAAATTGCTTCTGTTTTTTTCTGTATATTTGTGCTAAATGGTTTCCTTTCCCTTTCCCTTTCCCTTTCCTTTCCTTTCCTTTCCTTCTTCCCCTTCCCCTCTTCTTTGTTTTTTGGCTTGGCTTTGGGCCTCATCCTTTAGGAAAAGGAACAGCAGTCTTACAGCAGAGCATTTAGTGCATTTTGTACTCTTTAGACCATCTCATTTTAGTTCATATATTTGTCCTGAATTTAAATGTCATGTTTCTGTAGACCTTCTCTAGGAGAGCTCTCACTGAAGCATTTTTCTGGTATTCTACCAAAATTCTCATCATCTGGCAGCTATTCCTTAATTTAAAAAGAGCATAAAGGTGTAATACATAATGTTGATTTTTTTTTAATAACATTTTGACCTGAAGTGATAGATTGTATGAGCCTGGATTTATGCTGAATATTGGATGAAAAAACCTTAAGGATTTGCTAGCTGTCTGCACATACACACTCCCATTGACTCTGTTTCTGTAGATCAGGTCTTACTGCGAATTTCAATATTTAAAAAGAAGATATACTACATCTTTGAGACATGATGCAGTACCAAAATCAGGCTTTTTCTCCCATTCCCTTTTTTTACCCAACATAATCAAACACAGAATTTTACATCAAAAAACAGTCCCTAGGAGCTTCAAGAAATGCTAACTGGCCCTATCACTACAAAATAGCTAACATAAGTCTAATTTCTTTTATGAGCTACAAAAGAATTTTAATTGTATGAATAGTATCACCAAATCTACCTCCACGTGGGACTACTTCCATGTCTGATGCTGTCAACAAGTTCAAATAACTTTTTCTTTAATTTGAGTTGCAAATTCTGATTCAGTTTTATAGCATGCACCTGTCTCCTACTCTCTCTACTGAGGCAGGCTGCTTCCCATTGTAAAACAGCACAAGGTGAAAAAATTGAGAAGCTTATTCTCTCTAAAACACATGGGTCTCCTAAAGTGTCTTTAGGTCCACCAAGAAAAGTGAAAAATGTGAACATCCCTCTTGAATATATAAATACATGGACATGAATAAGATTTTCTGGTATAAAACCTCTTCGAAAGGAGAACCAGACCTTGGGAAATACAAACCCATTTCAGATGTTCTAATACTTATCTGCAAATTGTTCGTAAATTTTTACAAAATTTTATACACTTTTAATATGAAGTTTGAAAGTATCAAAATGGAAATAAAACTTTGTTTTATGCTTTCCCTGGAATGCAGTTTCTTACACTTAAAAGAATGAAAAAAGTACGTCAAAACACCCAAATTTTGGTTTGGATGGTTGGTTTTTTTGCTTTGATAATCCCTCCTGCAGGAGTATTTAAAGGATGAGTTAGAAGTGTCAAAATTTTTATTATTCATCAGCAGGCTATCCTTTTCATTAGCTTTTATGTCTCATGTGCACTTGCTTGCTTCTAGAAAGCTCATTTTAAATTGCACATCTTTGGTTTTGTTCATTATTTTAATTAAAACAAGCACCCTGTGATTGTTAGGGTAAGTTTTTATCTTAATCTTTTACCCTTTTGTTTGTTCATAAATACCAATTTCTTCAGTGTCCCAGTGAGGCTTTTCAGTCTATGTTTAGTACTGCATATCTAGAAGTCTGACTATGGAATAATAAAAGACTGATTTCTACACTGCCTTATACCGGTCCTAGTAAAACTCCTTACATTTAGAGATGAAACAGGCTGTCAGCAAGTCTGTTGCAGTTCTCTTAGAAGACTTGTAGGTAGTCTTTTCCATCAGAATGCTGCAATACCACCTCAGTTCTAGGAGCAAATTGGTGCAAAAGAGTAATGACTAAATCCACCATCTGAAAAGCCTGGGAGGAAGACGAATTTAAAGCAATCCAGAACAGCCACGAGGTCTGTATGGATATTGTGGCCCACAGATCTGGACAGCAGCATTGGGGGACCCAAGCACCAGCCAGCGACTCCAGATTGGTGCATGCCCACTCTAAAATATACTTTCTCCATACTCNCTCCCCATAAATACACAAAGCTATGGTTTGTCAAGAGGGGAGAGGTCAAGAGAAGAGCACTGTCCTATGTTCCCTCTCTTTGTTGGGCCAGAAAGGTCAGATGGGATGATGGCAAACACTCCCCCTCCCAGAGTAACTCAATACATCTCAGGAAATAAACAGTGAGCAAGCTGTGTTTCTGAACCCTTCATGCCAGCTCAGCATTGGACTCTTTATGTCCCAAAATCTACACTTTCTGCTTTTCCTTTCTTTCTTATTGTCTTAGACATGAAAAAGCATCTGTGAAATGTCTGTGCTTTGAAAATTCTGAGATGAGTTTCCAGCTCTTCTAGCAGCAGTTAAGTACGTATCTGGCAGTCTGGAGTGGGGGAAAAGTTTGGGATTGGTTTGGTTTTTTTCTTTAATTTCCATTGAACTGTGCTGCAAATTTGCAAATTTCTCTCAATGACATACATGTCCTTTTCTGAACACTTTTCTCCAGCCTATGTGACTTGAAAAAGTGCCTAATGAAATAGTCTTCTGTGCCTGCACCATAAACATACCTTAGCCCTAGAGGTACCAATTCCCAGTTGATGTGTAAACCCCATCTTCAAGCTCTTGCTTCTTTACTCACTATCTAAAAGAGCAATTTCTCATTCCCTGATGAAGCTTTAACCAGTAAAGGATCACAATGGCTCCATTTAAAATTTCCCTAAACAGCTATAAAACATTATTAATCCCTGCACCCTCTCTGGTCCCAGATCAACTAACAGCCATCATAAACATAGCAAACTGGGCTATTTGTCTGTGCTTCAACTCATGTAGGAATAATTTTCTGTTTGATTCTTCAATCAGATCTGCCGACTTTCCATCAGCTGCCTCTTTTATTCTCAGCCCACACAAGATAGTAAAATTGTCATCTTTTAAAAGCAAATATTGTACCTTCCAGTTACATCTTCATTTAAAAAATAAATCAATAGAGTTTGCAACTGATAACCAGATTGTGATTGCTTTTAAGATTCTGCTATCTTTCCCATGAGATAATCAGACAGCACAACAAAATACATCTATTTATTATGAGGAACACTCACATATTCAATCAGCCTGTTTTAAAAGGGGACATAAATGAGATTTAGGATTTTAAACAGCCTGGGTAACTTTCCTTCCTCCTTATTTCCAGTAACTTCTAGTTAAGTCCTTCTTCCCTGAGAAGGGTTTTTAAGACTATTTATTTATGTACTTATGGACATGCATACCCCTACTCATATAATTAAGTAAGAAATTTATTTTTAGTGTTTCTTTTACAAAAACTAAAAATGGGTGAGCCACTTTGTTTTCTTCACAGCTTATCCCAAGACATCCCTCTCTGCATTGTCCCTCTCTAGACCCTTCACCACCAGCCTAAATGCATGCACAGATCCCTGCCTTAAAACACCTGTTCTGCAATGCACCCAAAAGCAGAAGCAAAGAGCCTCTCTACAATAATTACCCCAAATAGCGTCCTACACTCTTTGTCTTGCAGCATAGGGCTGTTGTGCTTTCATAACAGAGGAGAAATACTGTTTTCACTGTGGGTCTGGAAAGGAAAATGGATGAAAAGGAAGACAAAAGATGCATGCAAATATATTTTCCATAGGTTTCTGTAACACTTTATAACACTGTTCACTGGATGTTTCTGCTTCAGTCTGAACAGATTCACTGGGGATTTTTGTCATTAAAGAAGAGTTAGGTCTGAAGTGGAATACTCTCATGCTTTAATGCTACAACATTACATTGAAAAGATTCAGGTGCAGACATCCTACCTGTTGCTGCATCTCCAGCTGTGGACATGAAGAGGCTGAGTGAAGGCCTTTGCCATCCTCCCAACATGTGTCCCGTGATTCCCCTCATTTCTTGAGCTCTGACAGGGACTAACAAACAGAGTCGTGATGCAACACTGAACTGCCCTACAGCATGGCACAGCCCTCAGTGCTAGCAACAAAACTAAGCGCCAAATTCCTGCTTTCATCTAGTGACCTTGCTGGAAAGCCATAGTGCTTTAAGTGGATAAAAACAGACAGAATATAGTGGTGGGAACTCCAGTAGGTTTTCTTTCTTTTCCTTTTCTCCCCTGTTCTCTTTTCTTGACTGCAGATATTACTATAGGCAACTAATCAGAGTCAGGCTAATCCCAATTGCAATTGCAGCAGTGCTTTAATGTCAGAAATGGCCAAAAAGCCACCCTTCTGGAACCAGGAGTTTTCCCTGGAGTGAGACAGCTTTAACGCCAAAGACCCCAGAGTTCAATGATCCAGCCGATGGAACAAGAGCAGTCAGAGTACACTCTCTGTTAGAAACATCACAAGCTGTGTATGTTAGAGCATCCCGGTGCTGGTCCCTGGCCGAAGTCAGCTCTGCAGTGTTAATACTCACAAGTAGGCAAGGCGAGCCCTGCTGGCTCATCCCCTGCATCACTGCTTGGGAGAGGCTGCACAGACTCTGGCCACGCTCAGGGTTACAGCTACTTTCACATTCACGCTTTCTCAAAACAGGCTTAATCAGAGATTTAGGTTTAAATTTACTCAGTTTTAGAACTGCTTTTTCCAAGCAAATTGGTATCATTGTGGGCCCCAACCTGCAGGGGTGTCCAGCACAGCCGATAACCCGACGCTGCTCAGGGGCTGTGTGCACCATCCCATTGCTGCAGGGCTGGGAGCGCTGCTCTTGCTGTGCCGCGGCTGGGAGGAGCAGATCCCTGTCCTGCTGAAAACAGACATGCACTCGAGCTCCATCAGCACCTATCTTCCTGCAACTTCCAGTTTGTTTCTCCTGCGGCGCTCTAGCTGCTTAGGAGCGCTAAGTGGTTTTCGCTGCTACTTAGCAAAGACACACCCCACCATGCCAGTGTTATTGTACACAACATTCCATAATGCTCAAATTACACCAGGCCGAGTCAAAAGCCTGATCTACACTGTATGTTCAGGATGAATTGATGTAAAATACCGTACCGACACCACAAAAGAACTATTCATTCGTGTTGTTATGCATTTTGTTCTTGTTCTCTTTTTGTTTTGCTAATGAAAAGTCGATTTATGCTGTGAAGCTGTAATTATTTGTGAATTTTCGTCTGCTATAGGTCTTTCACTTCTCCAGTTCCCTCACTAGATTTTATAATTCTTGACAACAGAAGGATCCATACAATGTCTTCACAGGATTAAATAAGGCCACTTAACTATGCTAAGCTAGTTAATAACAGCTGCCTGCACAAACGTAAATACCGTGTGCCCTGTCTCAAAGAAACTTATTTTTGTTTCATCAAAGCAACATTTAAATGGAAATGGGAAATCAGATAAATTACATGTAGAAGAATTTAAGACTAGTTTTATTCGATAAATTACCTTGAATTTGCTGGGCACAAAGGAAAAAAATAACATATCAAATAATACTCCACATTAAAAACTGATTTATTATGAAATACTACGAACTGAACAGATTGTTCCTGGCGACTATGTCTTCCAAAAGTTTAGAACCAGTAAATTTCTCTGACTTCCCCTCCTTCAGCTTGGTGGTGACAGGGTAGGAGATCCAGGAGATGTGGATGGTGGGTGTGCCTGTCTAGGGGATGGTACAGTACGGCTCCACCAGCCAGTCTCCTCAGACTCCCTTGTAATGCTTCTAGGCCTTTCTACTTCTCCGCTCAGCTCTGCCACCAGCCTGAGCAGATGGTCCGTCTGGCCGCACCTCACACTGCTGGTGTTTCTGCAGCCGCCAGGCTCCGGCGCTTTTTGCCCCTTTGAGCAGCGCCCGGCCCCGGCGCGCCCTGCACCGAGCCCCGGAGCCCCGCAGGTCCCGGGCGCTCGCTCTGGGCCGCCGCGTCCTTTCGGGTGCGCGCAGGGGACGTCACTTTCGGAACACAGACAAGTTTGTACTCGTGGAGGTTTGACGAGTGGAAACCAAGCCTGAGTTCCTTGGGCAGCGCTTGACCCCCGTCCGAGCTCAGTGCCGGGGCCCTGCGCGCCCTGGTGCGGGCCCTGCGCCCTCAGAGCTCCGCTGGGCCGCGGGTCTCTGCCCCAGCATCCAGGGCTTGCCAGGTAGGAAAGCTCCGCCTGCTCGGTGCCCTGAGGGCTCAGGGATGAGACTCACTCCAGCTTTGAGGTTCAGGCTGGTTTGGCGCTGCTTTGTGATCTGTTCCTAAGCAAGCACCTGAAGAAATCGTCACACCAGCATTTCGGGATAACCTTCAAGGTCTTAGTTCCTGTACCTTTCTCCCTTCCTCTCCTCCTTCTCCTTGTCTCTGTCCTCTCGTCTTTCCTCCACTTTCCCTAAAAACTTTTGGGACTTCTGAAGCTGACAGAACAGCAGTGTAGCTCAAGACAACCGTGTTGAGTTTAGAGTAGTTACAGCATCGGGTGTACATGTTCCCTTGCTTTTGAGTGAGGCTATCATTCAAAAGATGTGGCACATTTGAAATGTAATTTCACTGTGTAGTTTTGGGCTCTTCCTGTTTTATACTAATTTATACTCTATTCTTTCCCTTTGGCTTCTCTGCTGCTCAAGACCACACCTCACAAATAGTGCTGCAACATCACCATTTGCTTACAAAATAATCATGGTTCCAGCTTTTTCTCATAAACTCAGATGCAGCTCAGAGTTCAATGAAGGTGTCATCAGATCAACTAAAATCAAAACTGCCCGGCATGGATCTTAAAAGCAATTATAGAAGTCCCTTCATTTGAAGGAAGTATTTTCTCTGAAGGTTATTTAGCAGTCATTGTCCAAATATAGGAACTCACAACATTTCTCATGCCTTTGATTGCAGTGGTTTATCTCCCATCAAGAACAAAATACTACTATAGATCTTATGATTTGATTTTTAACTCTGCTTGCAACTCTGTGTTTGCTCATGCATAAATACCAAGGATGTTCTCTGCAGTTTCATGTGGGGAACCCCGCTGGCACCTTATGTTTCTCAAGCTGTAGGAAAAAATTGTGACCTTCTTGTCCTCAACCACACAGCCAAGGGAGCTGCAGCTAAGACCTTTATTGGTCTTAAAGAATCCTTCACTCTACAAAGCTAGGCAGACAACAGTGTTGGTCCAGAGCAAATAACCCTTTTAAACACCAATTTAAATGTAAGAATAAAGTCACTTCAAGTTCTTGGTGGTATTCAGAAACTTCCAGATGAAAACCTGGATGAAAATCACACTATACATGACCACTACTCCTAGTCATGTACAGTCCAGACTGGAGACTCCTAGAAAAAAATGAGAAGTAGAAACAGTTTTCAATGTGGCTGGAGAAATCATAGTTATTGGTAAGTCAACTGCCAAGAGACTTGTCTGTGAAGAAGTAAAACTCAGTTAACAGCTCAAGACATTACCTAATGGGCATCCTTTCCTCTCAGCAGCTCTAGAATAGCATAGTGTATGGAATCTCTTTGGAGGAGAAAAGCACAAATGCTGACTCTTTTACTTGAGCTCTAGGAACTAGACAGTATGATGAAGATGTCCAGAAAAATACTGCTAGGTGGTGGTCCACTATGGCAGCAATATGTTATCAAACCAAACTAGACAGATGGGAGAAAAAAAGCTTGGCTCCATGTTTTCTTCCCCAAGAGTGAGACAGGATACGATAGAAATAACAGAGACACATCATTTGTCATATTAGTAGAGTGAAATGGGTTTTCCCAGAGTCCTAAACAGAAGGATTTTTTTGAAGACTGGGTGACCAGTATTTCCTGTGTTGCAGCAGTAATTATTGGGAATGGAGGGAAGTGGAGCACTAACGAATGCAGTGGTTTAAAAATAGGAGTATGTAAATGAGACAAATAAAACACAGACATTAGCTCAGCAAATCACAAACAAATTGACCTACAGTGACAGAAAAAGTGCAAAGAAATAGCTTTCCAATTGATAGAAACTGCAGCAAGAAGCAAAAAGAATTGGAAATTTCTTATTTTAGAGAAGACACTTAATATAATTGACATTACAGACAAATAGTGGGAGGAACTGCATGTCTAGAATGTTAAAAGTATTGCTTTTAACCTGGTTAAGAGAAATATAGCAGGTATAAGAGAGATGGAACAATTACACTATGTGTCACAGGAACCATTGCTCATCTTAGAGACTTAAAACTACAGTCCAGAACATGCACACACACACACACACACACACACACACACACACACAAAAGGACTGAACATTAGTTATACCACCTATGAATTAGTTTGATTTTCCTTTTTTAGGTCTTTTTTTTTATGTTTGACACACATGAGAAGATTGAACATTGTGAATCAATGACAAGAGTACCTATGTAAACAATAAGATTGTTGTTTTAGATTGCTATTCTGAAATCTGCATCTTCAACTTGACTGCCACCTTGATGCTGCTGGATCCTGTCTCTTCTGTTCCTATTCCATCTGTTCAACACTTCGGACTGCTAATTGGTGTTTCTCTGGGTTTGTTTTGTTTGGGTTTTGGGGTTTTTGGGTTTGCTGGTTTTTTTGGGGGTTTTGGGGTTTTTTGTTTGTTTGTTTGTTTTCAGGGGTTGTGTTAAGCTTTCTGTAAATGTTCACACACTTTATTTTGTGTTAAAAGGCAACAGAAAAAGTTGGGGTGTTTTCCCCCAAAGCTCACTGTATACATTCTGACTTGGAAGTCTTCAAGGTCTTACAGTTTTAAGTGTTCTAGTTTTTTCTGAATCTTGTAAGGCAAGATTAGATGGATTAGTGACAGTGACAGTGATAAAAAGGAGACAGTTCTTCTGTTGCATGTGAAGACAGTTTTAGGCAGCTTCATTTGAAAGAAAGGACCAGAAAAAAGAGAAGGAACAAGAATGGGTGTTGTCATTCTTTGAGAAAAGTTTTCGATGGTCAAAAAGCTACAATTAAGGCAGAGAGATATCATTTAGTCAAATGGTCCTGTTAAATAAATACAGACCAGACAGAAGTTTTATATACAAAAAAGAGACAAGAAGGAATAGATACAATTAATATGTTATCTAGCTCAGAGTATAGGAAGGTATAGTAAGAGAAGTTAATTTGTTGCATAAAAATATATGACAGGCTTGGCAAAGAACAAAATAACTTCCATTTAAATGTTTTAAGGAAAAAAAATACTGAAATCTAGATGGCCACCTGTTTAGTGAATGCCTCTTTCTATCTCATTAGGAGCAATATTTATAAAATAATTTACTACTTTATATCTAGAAAAAGGCAAGATGAGGTACTTCAAAGTATTTTCCTGACAAAGATGAAAAGGCCAGCAGAAGAAGAAGCATACTAATCTTATAGCAGACAACAGGACCAGGTAACATTTTTCCCAAGTCATTAAGTTAATTTTCTGTTGAATGATCTAGACAGCTGATTTTATGTAGAAAATAAGTTCTAGAAGAGGCCAGAAAAAATGTCTGATGCCTGGAAGATCTGCAATATTGTCCACACTTCAGCTGGAGCAAACAGAATGACAGATGGTGGCTTAATTTGATAGCAATCTCAGGCAAAATAGTGGAAAATCAAATAATCAATTGCAGGAGATTCAGCCGACAGAAAATGAGCCATCTTGCAGCTAGCATGGCAACACATCTGCCACTGCTGTTCTTTAATCTGCCCAAATGCCTAGTGAAGGTTTTTTGCTTTGCAGACAAGAAGAAGATACAGCTAATCTCAAAGGTTAAGGTGTTACCCCCAGCTTTCTGTATTCTCCATGTTCCTTTCTCCCTTTCTTCCATTTTCCAGAGTCAAAGCTCTTTAGCTGTAGCTGGAGAAACCATTTATCCATTGAACTCGGAAAACAAGCTTTGCCAGACAGTGGATTTAATTATTGCATAGCAGAAGGTAAAGATAACTTGAAGTCTTGAATGGTGGTGGTAAATTGTGCTTGGCTCTTCTTTTTAAAGTCACAATTGAAAAATGAGTGTTCTAAAATATCTTCAAAGTGCTAGAAATTGGAATATTTCATCTAAAATAATAGGAAAAATGTTGCTTGAAGACTAAAAAATCATCATCAGCTGCAGCTGCAAGAGCTCCAGAGCACAGCAGCTTGCTTGTAACCTAAGCACTGAGCTAAAACATGAAATAGACTCAATTACAGAGTAAGTTTCCATGATAGCAGCAGATGACTGTAAACAAGATACAGTGCATTTGAGAAATCAGCAGAGAGCAGAAATGCACAGCAGAATCCTCACTGAGATAATCCCCAAGCTGTGAAAATTCAATCACAGAAGAAACACTCTTTTGACCTAACTACAAATGCAAATACATACTGCACCAAGCTTACAGTATGAGCTCTGTGGTACCCAGGGATCCAGTTGAGTTTTGAAGACTCATCATTCTGGTCAGATAAAGGAAAGCAGAACATGTTGCTATTCAGAGGGGTGTGTATATGTGTGTGTGTGTGTGTGTGTGTTTGTGTGCATATATGTATATATATGTGTGTGTTTATGTAAATGTGTATATGTATATGTATGTATATGTACAAAGAAAGACTCTGCAGTACATGATAAAACATCTTGAGTTTCTTAGCTTTTGAGAGAGAACTGTTTCTTAAGGAAGTTCTGAAATACTGAAAAGTATGACATGAGTGTGTCACAGCATGAGTCAGACATTGAGTGGAAAATGGGCTAGCAAGGTTTTCAAACTATAAATTGGTTTAAAAAACAGAGTGAATACGTAGAAAATAATCTCACATAGATAGGACTGAAAGAGACTGCAAGCAAACAGTCATGGCACAGAGGTGTCCCTGGTCTCTTTTCTAAAGGGCTTTTGTAACCCAGTCTGGACGTGATGATGGTACCCAGTGCAGCCATCAGCTCAAAACAGGAGCAGCAAGAAGGTCCAATCATGTGGCCTGGGGCTTTCTCCAAACCAATCCTGAAAGCTCCAAGAACACAGACCCCACTGCCTCTCTTAGCAACGTGCTCTACACTGGATTGTCCCTCCAGGGAAGAAGGTTTCCCTTTGTATAGAATGTGGACTCGCCCTGTTTCAGCTTAGATACACACTCTCTCATCCTGCTGCCTTGCACTGTTGCGGAAAGCGTGTCTCCATCTTTTCAGTGACCTGCCCAGAGGCAGAAGGGGGCTCTGAGGTGCCTTCCCTTTTCCAGCAAGAAGCAGACCTGTCAGGCTCCCCTTGGCAGGCTGACTGTGGGCGCCCGAGGTGACCACAATACTAACCTCACGCTCCCCTGGTGGGAGCAATCTGTTAAGGTTGGATTTGAGATATGATTTTATATGATTTTGTTAATTTATAAAATGGGCCCCGAGCCTCTAAAATGGTTGCCATGATTGGCAGCCGGCTCAGGGATTTCCAACTGTTGGTTTTTTCAGTTACTTCAGTTGTTTGTCAAGAATTCCTATTGGTTATGCCTTAGGGACTTTCCAAGTTCTGTAATAATTGTATCCTCGCTTAATGTATGCAGAGAATTTTAAACCTATTGGTCGTCTGCCGCTGTCACTCCTCTGGTTGTCCTCCCCTGGTTGGATGTTTTAAATGTTGACCATTCCCTGTTCAGAAGTTATAAATAGTCATGTTCACTGTTGCTCGGGGCTTTTATCCCCTGGTTCTCAGCAGTAAAGGATCTGTGGTTAAGAGCCTGTCTCGCTCATTTCTTAGAGGAGATTCCCTTATTCTTAGGAGCTACCCTATCCCCTGTTGGTACTTACTGCACACAGAGCTTGGCCTGTGCACTCCCCCAGAGGAGTGAGTGCGGCCAGCGACCTCCATCTAGCTCGGCTCCTGCAGAGGGCTTTAGGGCAGCTAGTAAGAGCTGACCCTCTCTACTGGACCTCTTCTTCAGGTTTTGTTGTTCCATAAAAAGCCAAAAAGGTGTTCCCATTAATTTCAGAGATACATAATTTAAAATAGACTACTGTTGATCTGATAGGAGAGAAATATAGTGTTCATTGCTTATACTAACCTGTAACAGATCCATTGGTCAGGCAATATCAGTAAGGGATTAGTGATTTCCATTTCAGGCTGCTGAAAATTGATGATCTTGTTATCTTGTGAAAGATCGTTTTAATAACGAAAAAGGTTGGGCTGCTACTAATTATGGATATTACCAATTTTTGGACATAAATTCGTCAAACTTTTTCAGAGTAATGAGTAAGATCTGTTTTCTAACTTGGGAAGGGGATCAGTTAATCTGGGACAAGTACTGCTGAGGAGAAGAAAACCCCAGCAAAACAAAAGCCTAGCCACTCAAAAACAACTGCCACTGTGGGAGCCTTTGAACCCCTCAGGGAAAAACCCAGGGATTTGCCCTTGAAGAATATACCACAGAGTTCTCCCAGCTAGGCTGAAAGAAAAGACTTCCCCCATGGTGCTCTGCAGCACTATGTCAATTACCTCAGTTCCATTCTTCCCATTGGCCTGCTGGCCTTGCCCACCTTTACTGTCCATGTATGTCCCTAGTTCTCGTGGTTTCTCCGGACCCTGTTTCCCCACTGTGGTATCCCTGGTGGTCTGCCCCCTGTTCTTTATAGGTTGCTGGCCTTTGCCTTGCTCTTTGCACCACCCCTGTGCCCTCAGGTCGTTGGTCACTGACCCCTACTTAAACCCCTGAGCACTACTTGGTCTGGGTCATTTGTCCCTGAGCCCTTTGGTGTGTGTCTGCAAGTAAACCTTGCTGGAACTCCCACAAGAGACCCTTCTTGCCTCTCCTCAGTGAGCTAGCCATGGGGCGTGTGGTGAGTGGACTTGAGTGCCTTGCCTGTGTGCCCACCCAAGTAGCCTTTCCAGAAGAGGTGCTTCCTGGGGAAAGGTAGCACCAACCACCATCTATTGCACATGGCTACATCACCAGCCTGTGTTTGAATATTCATTTAAGATTGTACAATAATTTCACCTGATCACAATGGGGTCTCTTTGTATTTATTAATACAATATTTGTGTGTGTTACTTTCAATTAATTTAGTCTGTGGTGTGACAAGGAAAGCACTGATGTTAAGGTGCTTGGAGTTGCAGAACCCTTGGCTTGGCAACTTAGACTTAAATGCCATGCAATATATGCATTATATTTAAACAACTCAAGATAATTATTTCTGAGGACGAGCTACTCTACAAAGCAATTATTTAAAAAATACACTTAATAGTAAATAGGAATTTAATAGTAGATACTAAATCAAATAGATCTCCATTTCTGGACAACAGAGAGTGAAAGTACTTTATTCTGAATATGTGTCATCTTTTCCAAGTCCCGCATGAAAATCTCTTACTCTGATGTATCAATTTCCCCCTTCACCTCTATTTTTTTATGCTCATGCCAAAACACTGGTCCCAATCTAAGTTGCTTCTTAAAAAATTGCTTCATAAGAAAATAATTGATATTTTTCACCATCATTTATTTTTGGAAGTGTTGGAAACAACAGAATCATTGCAATAGAGATATTATATTCCCAGAATACATCTTCTTAAATGGGAATCAGATTCATCCAGAATGAATAAACCCATGATAGATGCAGAGCACATTGTGCTCAGGGACAGCAGTTCTCTTCCACTTTGAAAGGGGCCTTATTAACTAATTTTACAGTAATAACCAGAACATGCTGATCCCAGTGAGTAATGACCAGAAGGGTGTGATTTTGTCTGTGCACACCTTGACCCAGCAAGCCCTGAGTCATTCATCCTCAGGAAACTGCATTATTCTTATTGGCAAATTAAAGTGCATACAAGACCAGAGCCTGCAGGTGTATGGACAGCTTAATTTTATTGGCTACTGCGGAAATAGCTTTGTGCAAAGCAAAGGGAATGAATGTTGTGCATGTCAAATGTTATGTATGTCAAATTAATTGAGAATAATCCCCAGACAATTCTTGCTGCTTGATAATCACAACAGATTTTCCAGTAGTAACACAACTGATTTCATTTCACACCACTGTGCTTATTAGAGTCTTTTTTTTTTTTTTAGGTATCTTTAGGGATTACTGATTTCAAAATAGTAATTGCAGTCATTCACAAAATTACAAAAACTTTGATGATGGAAAGAGCAAAAAAGGAATTAGCTGAATTTTTCCTGCCACCATCAGGGCTTGCTTTCACAGAGAGGAACGTCTGTAATTAACAGCAATTAGAACCATGATCCCAAAGTTCCTGGAGAGCTGTGGAATAGCAAGTCCTTGCAGTCAACAGCCTCTTTCCTGAGGGAAACAACCATTAGGAAAGGGCACAGCTTCTTTCCTGCTGAACATGTTTTTCCTTCAACATGATTTTCTACAACATAAAATATAATAGAACTGCTTTGTTAAATCTCAGCTAGACTAAGTAATTTCTTGCAACATGGTTTTCCAAGACAAAATAAAAGAAGCTGAACATATCCCCAGACTTGAAATACATTGCTAGTGCTATTACATCTAAAACTAGAGCTAATGGCTTGTTTTGTGACAAGTAGCTTTAGCATGTGGTTTCTTCAGCTCTATATTTTTCAGCAGCAGTTATTACTGGAGGTTTAACCACGGCATGGACTGCTACTGGCAGCAGTGGCTTGGTCACATTTGTCAGCACAGTGTGACACACACCATTGTGGTAATCTTTCAGACAAACACAGGTGGAACATATGCTCTGGACTTGTGCCATTTTTTAGAAACAATGGTCTTATCATTTACAAAAGAAACAGTATCAAAGCACTGAACATGCCTTCTTGAGAAAGACAGGCTGAATCAGGAAAATGAGAAAGCTGCTACTCCTTAATCTAGTACAGAAATATGAACAATTCTTTGGCAACGTTCAGCCAAGGGGTTTAATTAAGCATTTCTTGAATTCTTTACTTGTCCAACATCTGTAATTTTAGAAAACAATATTTGATATTCATGCATTGTTTGATTTTATGTGAGTAGACTATAGATTCAAAAGCTAGTCATATTTTTCCCATCATTGTATTATCCCAGTCCCTAACGATCATTCATTGACATAATTTAATTTACTGTGAATAAAAGACAAAAGCAATATTTCAAGCCATAATTTTACAAATGAGATAGCAAGGCCCAGAAAGATTTTAAAAATGGACAAGAAAAGCCTGGGGACAGCAACTTGATCACAGGATCAGCTTTCTTCTTGCCTGGCCTATTTCCCTGCCCTACTGTGTGTAGGTCACATACAGGGTGTGAACATACATAGCAAGAGGTTTGGTGTATTGGCTTTTTTTAAAAATTTTTTTTAGCATATGTTATAACCATAGAATGGTTTGGGTTGGAAGCAATCTTAGAGGTTATGTAGTTTCAATCTCCCTACCATGGTATTGGTTTTAGTACAATCCCTGGTCTTAAAGAAGAATATGCTTCACATTATAGAGATACACTTCACAGTAAGGCTCAGCCCACTCCTCCCTCTTCTACAGAGATACTCAACTGAAGATTCCCTGAGCATCTCAAGAACCTGTCCCAGTACTATTATCTTGCCTAGAGCATGGAATTTTCTGGATGATGAAGAAAGTCCCTCAAACTGAAAACTTATTATTATGCTGGCAGTGACTTTGTCAATGGAGATGAGGATTTTTGAACTCTGATATGAATTGTTCACCTTGGATGTCATTGTTTTTGAGACACATTAGCTGCATGCTATACAGCCATAGGCTTCTAATTCATATGGAGACAGAGAAAAAAGGAGTTGTGAGAACCTATACTAGACACAGCAGGAATAAGGATCAATAGAGATATTTCCTTGCTGGAAAAACAAAATAAGAAGAAAGTTTCTGGACTACCCAAAAACTTCCTGACCAAAGCATGAATACAATGCTATACTTACCTTGCTAGGCTGTTTTGAGATGCTCAAAATACTGATGAGAAAAAAGGATTATTTGGATCCTTAAGTGTTTCTGAACACTGGTACAAAACTACTAATGCTTATGTATGTCTTGTCTAGGTAAAAACTTCATCAACTGCTCTCTGCCCATAGGTTTAGAATTTCCAGGCTCTGGGGTTTCTGCCCAAAGGAAAGGATGGAAAACTATTTGTAATCTCTGTAGAAGTATGGCATAAATGTCTTGCTTCACATCCCTGAGGATGCATGGTGGGAGGGAACAAAGTGGGGAAAATAGAGCCTAGGTGACTCACTAACGTACAGACCTACATAAGCAGAAGTGTCTGTCTAACCAGGATCCAGAAAGTTTTCTCTCTTTGCATGGATATGTTCAAGTCCTCAAGTCTATTACACACCTTGATATTACAGGTTTGCAGATGGTAGGTCAGGCACAGCTTTCTACAGATGTGTAGGTACTCTTGATCTCCCGTGCTATGGACAGGCATTCAGCAGACCATGAACAGCCTTCTGCATTTCTGTTGGGAGAGGGCAGATCTAAGTTTCAGTGAGGACATTTCTTGAGTTGGTTACATCTAAGCAGAAAACATTACAATTTTACCTTAGAAACAAGAAGAGGACCCTGACAGCATAACTGTCAGGCAGGACGAATCACCTGTGTGCCACACTGAGCTGTTAGAGTAGTTAGGATTTGCCTGATGCAGTTGTGCCTGAGAGAGAGATTATTTATATACCTGTTGCAATGGCAACACAGAAAGACATCAAGAGTTTTCAGCTGTGCTTATTTTGAGTCAGAATGAGTTTTCTTCAGTGATGCTGATTTCCGATGTTTTTTGCCCCCTACTTTTAATATACTTCTGACAGAACAATGAAGAACTGTGGGACCACTGAAGTGTAGTGGATTAA
Source organism: Alaudala cheleensis (assembly GCA_013398995.1). Taxonomy (NCBI): domain Eukaryota; kingdom Metazoa; phylum Chordata; class Aves; order Passeriformes; family Alaudidae; genus Alaudala; species Alaudala cheleensis. Next base: position 226,822 of record VWYE01029104.1, read on the forward strand.
CCTGGGCAGATGCCAGGCCCCCACCAAAGGTGCTCACTCACTCCTCACCACAGCTGGACAGGGGAGAGAAAATTTAATGAAGAGTTCATTGGTTGAGTTAAGGACTGGAAGAGATCACTCACCAAATACTATCAGAGGCAAAACAGGCTCAACTTAGAGATATGAAGTGGATTTTTACTAACAAAATCAGAACAGGATAATGAAAAGTCAAATAAACCTTTAAAAACACCTTCCCTCACCCTTCCCTGCCTCCCAGCTCTACCTCCTACCCCAGCAATGCCAGGAGACAGGGAATGGGGGTTGTGGTCACTTCATCCCCCGGGCTTCTCTTGCTGCTGAGAGAGAGGAGTCATTCCCCTGCTGCACCATAGGGTCCCTCCCATAAACCCTTCCAACGTGAGTCCTTCCTATGAGCAGCAGGACCCCTCAAACTGCTGCAATGTGAGTCCATCCCACAGGCACCAGTCCCCTCCAAAGTGCTGCAGCGTAGGTCACTCTTCCATTGATGCAGTCCTTCAAGGACAGGCTGCTCCAGCCTGGGAGCAGGGCCCTCTTCTCACAGTGTCCCAGAGGCTCCTCTCAGGCACCCACCTGCTCTGGTGTGGGCTCCTCCAGGGGCTGCAGGTGGATCTCTGCTCCCCCATGGACCTCCCAGTGCTGCAGAGGCACAGCTGCTTCACCATGGGCTGCACCAGGGGCTGCAGGGGAATCCCAGCCCTGGCACCTGGAGCACCTCCTGCCCCTCCTCCTTCACTGACCTTGGTGTCTGTAGAGCTGTTCCTCTCACGTGTTCTCACCCATCTCTGCTCTCGCTGAAATTAAAACTGTGCAACTTTTTGTTTTAATTTCTTCTTAACTGCATTGTCACAGAGTATGTAGTTACCACCATTTCTAATTGGCCCAGCCTTGGCCAGTGGCATGTCCATCTTTGGAGCCACCAGAGATTGGCTCTACTGCACATGGTGGAAGCTTCTGGCAGCTTCTCGCAGAAGGCACCTCTCTGCTTCTCCCTTCCCCCCTCCCCCCCATCAGAAGGAGGCTGTGCAAAACCAATTCATGAAGAAATGCAGCTGGGTTTGATCTGACATGTCAGGTTCTGTGGTATTTCATCAGTGTATCAACACTTCAGTCTCTCTGGTGGTGAATTTTCTTCTGTGTTGTTGGAAAATTCTCAGATTATGTTTTTCCTGCAAAGTACTGTCTCAGGACTTCAAAATAAAAGGTTGATTATCTGATTTGTCCTTTACTAGGTGATAGATCTGCTTATGAGGTTTATTCTTCAGCCAAAAGAAAGGGGCAAATTTCTGATCACAGCTAGATTGTCCTGGCATAATATATTAATTATATAATTTTTAAATTGTTATGTATTTTTGGGCTGGATAAAACAATGTAGGATTTTGTAGAACTACAGAGCTCAGAAGGTGCATAAGGACTCCCTTTGCCACCTGCTGAAATACAACCATTGGTAAAGATGAGCCATCTCTGTCACAGACAAGAGTAAACAATAATGGTTGGCAGACATATCCAACTTAGGGAGATGAGGACACCAAGTCTGGCAGGTGAGGATGCTGACAACTGGAACAAAGCACCAAGAAACACTGATCTTCAGTCGTCACTTGGTCTCTCTAAATCAAGACTGGCTATTTTTCTGGAAGATCAATCTTACATAGATCAATGAATCAGTGTGAAGCTTTATAGTATGTGGCATATGGGTCAGACTAAGTAACTAAAGGTGTCTTCCAGTGTTTATATTGATTAATCAGCTGACCAGAGGAGTGAATGACAGATCATGCATTCAGTGAGAACCACGGGCAAGAACCAAGGCAGGCAGGGCATATGAACTGCTTACCTTCCATTGTGAAATCACTGCCCCTTAAATAAATAAAGCAGTAACACATTATACAGGTAGATACAAAGGATCCTGATTTCACCCCTGTGTGGTAGGTAGGGCTTTTTTCCTTAGGAAACTCTCTGTTTCTCTCTGTGCTTTTTGTTTGTTTATTTGTTTTACTATGAGACAAAGGATAGGAGCAGTATGCGACTTTCTTTTGTAGCTCATGATTTTATATCCTACATCTGAAAATGAAATGTAGCATGAAATTTACTTTTTGTAGTAATGTGAAATTGGATCAAGTAAAAGCAATTTCTGTACTCTTAGCAGGGAGAGCCCCTTAAAAAAGGCTGACAAGGCTTCCATTAAGTTTAAAAAAAATAGCCATCAGATTTGTACCTTGTCTCACAGTGGTTTTATTACCATCTGATATATGACTGATATTGAATTACAGATGGATCACCATATCAAGCCACAAAATTATGAGATTTTCCTTTTTCTCTAATGTATTGTTCAAATTCTTTCTCTCTCTGACTCAATAAAAAGCATCAGGCTCTACACAGCTGCAGCTAAAAGATCTTCCACCATAATACATTGGCTCTGTTTGCAGCAACTAGGACAATGGCTTTTATTTTAATAACAGTGTTCAGTGATTCATGTTAATGAAAAGATCCTCAAGAAGTATAGGCCTTGGATTTTATTTTTTTTCTAATTAATTATTCTCCCATCTGATTATGATACTACAGTTCAGAAATCTCTGGAAAAAGTGTCATATTATGACAATTACTGTTATTCACCCTCAGGCTAGCAGAGCAGATCAGCTGCCTGGGAAGTTGCAGCAAAGTAGGGAGGAAGTATCATAGCCTCTTACCCAGTGGCTTCCTCTTGCACTTGATCCTGCTGTGTGAGCTGGGTGACAAAACAGGAGCTGTCACAGCACTGCCCAGCTCCCCCCACACATCTGCCTGGCAGCACTACATAGCAGCATATGCTCTGCCACAGCCCACAAGGTACAAAACAGCCTCGGGGTACAACAAGAGAAGCTCTTGAAAGAGCTTCTGATAAGATGCTATTTACCAACCCAATCAAAAAAAAAACCCACAACAAACCAGACCTCATCATATAAAACAGCTCTGAGACTACACTGATGCCTAGAAGTCCTCCAAAACACCCTCCTCACAGTGAATATTAAATAGCACTAATACACACAAGTTGGCAGAATAAGTGAAGTGTGGGTTCCGCCATGCATCCGTAATGCTGGCAGCCTGTGCACGGGGAAAACAAGCCCACTCAGAGAGCAACTCTTCTTTGCATTTTGCATTGCCATGCAGAGTACCTAGCAATACTGCTGAGCCCCTGTGGTTTGAGTAAATAAACAGTTTCAGGTTGTAATTAGTATGAAGCAGAATGATAAAATATAATGAAAAATAAGACCTTCACCAGGCCATAAATAATTGTTTCTGACACAGCACTGAAGAGTGATTTGTCCATGTACGAGAACAATACAGGACAAACAGCAAACTGTGAGAGCTTTTATACATGAATAAATTTAAATTATCTGGTTGGAAAATACACACACACTCATAGTATGCACAGAGATTTCACTGACAAAATTGCAGTTCATCTGAAGCCATAGTGGTGCAATGACCAAACTCAGACAAGTTACTCAGATGCTTGGCTTCACCTGTTCAGGCAGTCTTACCAGAGGAAAAGGATTAGAAACCAGTAACAGCTTAAGCAGGTGGCGAATGAGCTCCCAGACAGCAAAGCTGCTGTTAAATTTGAGGAAGTCTGTTTCCATGGTTTCTACAAAAATATTCCAGGTAACATCAAACCACTTGCTTATCCTGTTTCAGTGATGTTCCCCCTCCTGATGGCAATGGTGCAACAAAAATCCTTGCCTTAGCATTCATGCCTTTTAACTGGAGATTGTCCATTCCATGTCAGAGAGCTACAGGTTGAGCTCCCTGCACTCTGCCATTTTGCAATAGAGGTGGATGATGATGCCCAGCTCACACCTCGTGTCCATGACCCTCAGGAACAGCTCAAGGCATCACTGCATCACTGGAGCCCTAAAACTTCCCAGTCACCACTCCAGGATGAAGTCACCTGTTCAAACCCTGTAATTCTCTCCTCACCTGCCGTATTTGGCCATCAGCACTCTGTGCCCCTGCTGTCAGCTGTAAAGGTCCTGTGGACCCCATGGATCTGCCCAGAACCCCACAGCACTAGGAAACCTCCCCTAGAAGGGTGTGACTCACAGAACTGGCCTGAGTACACAAGCCACCAGCTATGGGCTCTCCTGGAACACCACTTTTGTAAAGGATAATTAAATACCCCCTGAGGGTGGGGGGAAGGTGAGTATTACCATGCTCAGAAGTGTGGTTGGAGCTCACATCAATTGGGTTATGGTCTTACCTCATCTGGGGGCTAACATTAAACAATATTATTACAAAATAGAAAAGCTATTGCTAGCATATTCTGATTTTTTTTTTTTTTTAGGTTACAACAGAAGCAATTTGTCTGCAGTATGAATTAAAGTGGATTTAGAGCAGGCACACATCAAAATGGGTGGCTGGTCCCTGTGAGGACATGAAACATCCTGGAGCAGTTAGCCATTGGAAACTATTGACAAAGTGCCGTGGATTTTTTCTCTTGAAGTAGAGTATGGATAAACTAAAAAATAGAAAGAAGAATTTTTAAGGCTAAGAGGTGTGTGTTTGGCGCTACAGCAAAAGGTGCAAACTGCCAATAATTGCATCAGGCTGGAAGTGGGAGGACAGTGGTCAACCACAAGAGTCTCTGGAGCAGCCCCTCAGCCTGGACAATGGGCAAGATGACCTGAAGAAGTGGGCTTGGTAGACATGTGAATAGGAAAATAAGAAGTGACAGACAGGGATAGTGGGAGACTATATTTGATAGCTCAGGAAGGCTTGATTTCTATTTGCGCATCTGCAGGCAGACAAAGTTCAGTCTGAACTTTGCTTTGTTTTTCATGGTGCTGATGCTGGGTGGCATCAAAGAACAGTGCTTTTATCCCTGTTGTCTCTGCAAGAGGTTCATTCCCATCATCATATGCGACTCAGACTTGGTTTCACAGCCTTTTATTAAGGCCACCAGAACTGTAGGCAGTAATAGAACCCAAAACTCAAAATGGTTCCAGTCTAAACAAAGTAAAATGCTTTTCTGCAAATACACATTTCTCTCTGATGACATACTACAGAATAACCCATACCTGGCTGAAGCACCATGGAAACCCTTCAGCTACTACACTGATGGGGGTTCTGTAAAAGCCTGTATAAAATCTATACAATCCTGATTAGAAATACATTCACAAAAGGGAGATGTTAATACTGTGTGTGAAAGCCTCTGCAGGGGCACACTGTGAATTACTTTGTGTAAGTGCCTTCTAAAGTTTATTCTTTGGTGTAAATCTAAATGTGGTGAGAGAAAAAACAACCTCTGTTCAGATTTTCTGGGAAAATATTGTTTAATGTCATTAATATTATAAAAGAATGAATCACAAGCCCACTCTTTCTTGTACAAAGCAGTCCAACTCTGTAGACTTTAGGGCTTTTTTGAAATATCCTTGCAGCTGCATCACTGGAAGAGCCTGCTGGTGTCCCACAGCATTGTCCCCACAGCCTGCTTTGGCCCAGCACTGTGCACTATGTGGATTTTGCTGCGTTGATTTTTGTCCATAAAGAGTTGGGGTGTTCAATGGGACCAGCAAAACCTGTGTCTTTACAAGAAGGGCAGAAGGCTGTTGCTCAGCCATGGTCTCTAGGGCTTAAAAGCATCAGCAGCAGAGAGTGCATGTGTTCATGCGTGACTAGTGTGTGAGAGACTAAACATCCATGAACACTGCATGACTTTGAAGAATAAGCAAGCAACAGTGGGTGCATTCACTTCCTGGATAGTCCAGAGAAGCCTTCATTTTTCACTCTGAGCGATGGCACTGATCATGTTCTTGCCCACCAGCATGACTGCTGCACGTTCTGAACAGAAAAAGGGAATTACATCTTAGGGGTTACTAGCATACATACCTTAGCTCCTGTGTAATGAGAGGCTGCCCTCAAAGGACAAGGCAATTATTCCTCTTGCAGGGAGTGAATGTGCAGGATTTCTGCAAACTGGGAAGCGTGTAAAAAATGTTCCTAACAATTCAGACTGATTTGATTTTGCTTATGGACAATGACAAAGCTGTCCAGAAAACCTCACCTAACACAGCAGCTCCTGCTGTTTAAAGACACAAGAGTGCCACGCACCCATGGAAGTGTGGTGAGCCCCTGCAGAGGATGCTGACATTACAGAGCCACATACTTCTCATTTAGGGAGGTGGCAGGTTATGAAATGTGCAGATTTTAATAATCCTTGGTCACAATTTCTATGCAGACTCTTTGTAAAGGATCCCTAAACAATGTGCAAGATTCCCATGGCTACCATTAGAGATGGTCCTATGGACATCTATGATTATAGATAATTATTAGCCATAGTTATGAGCAATTTATTGACCTTTTGGATTTCTTTATTAAGTTAGCCATGATTATTTTATTAGCTTACCCCTAGTACTTAAAACCAAAAATGTAATGTAAAGTAAATACGTTTATTTCCAAACTTTGTTTTTCAGACAACAACAAAAATTCCCTACTGAAAGATAAAAATGTCAGTAGGATGTGCTGTTCTGAAAAAAGGACAACTGCTGCCAGTGACACACCACATCTACCTGCCTGCATGTACACAGACATGTCTATTCAGTTCCCCACTTTGGAATTGCCCAGAGACTTGTCTCCTTGCAGGGCCATTGCTCTCAGTTTCTGTCTGACCCTGCTGGCATTTCCAAAAGAAATCTCCCTGACAGATGAACTAGTTTGGTCTTTCATCTTCTATTAACCAAAACTGATCACTAGAGTACCCTGCTGCCACAGAGGAGAAAAGTGAGGAGCTGAAGACCTATTGACTGACCTGAGGTTGATACTGAATCAATGCTTTCACAATATTTTTCCTCACAGTTAAGTTTTTCTTTTCATCCTCCTACCATGCACAAAAAAGAAAAAAAAACAGGGTTGCATGCTGCTGATGCTACATGGGAAGCTCCACAGCTTTCCTGTGTCTGCTTTCCATGCAGAGCAAGCAAAGCATACACAGCTGCAGCATGAGTAGTAGGAAAATGGACATGCTGCCTCATTTAACCTCCCTTCATAGTCCTAGAAGCTGTAGGTGCTGCACCCCTGTTGAGATTTTACTCTCAGTCTGTAGCAGGTTATTAATGATGTTTTCAGAAGACATTCAGTTACTGGCAGAAGCAAACAAAAAGAGCATGATTTTCAGAACAGACCATACTCTTAGACAATGCTGCATCACATGCTCCCAGAAACCCTTAATTCTCAAAAAACTCAGCATTGTTTCAGTGTGTACACCATCCTGTCAAAATTACCTTTTTTTTTTCCCAGAATTGTTCATGCAGTGGCATTTGCCTACCCCTGAACAATATTACAGAAGAAGATAGCTAAAACTTGTTTTTCTGTTCCCAAGGACTGAGCTTCCACAGTTAATGCTACACACAGAGCACCCAGAGGTCCCATGACTTACCATGGGAGATGTCTCAAATCCAGAATTCTTTCCCAGGCAAAGACAACACGCTGCTGAATGTCAGAGAAACAGTTAAACAAGAAGTTTTTTAGCAAACAGTTCCCTCTTGGTGAATGTTATATTTTGAGCTATCACAGGCCCAGTTGATAAGAGTTAGCAGTTTGAAGAGAAAGTTTTTTCTAAGCAAAAAAAACTTCACTTAAATAAAACTTTGTGGTTTCACGAAGGAAGGCTGGAAAAAAGTGTTCAGCAGATGGATACAGGAGTGTATCTTTTAGTGAAGATAATTTTGTGAAGATTCAGCCTGGAATAAAAACTTTTTACAAAGTAGCATCTCCTGCTTTCCAGGGGTATTGGCAGGGCAAAGGACAGTGGTACTTCGTTCAGACAGGGGTGCCAAGCCAGGGGGACTGTCATGATGACCAAGCGCCAGGTAACAAGTGTCAAATTTAGAGGGACCCCAAGACATCCATCTATCTGCCAAGACATTCTCAGGCCACAAACTCAGCAAACTCAGAGCCTATGATGGTAAAGCAAGATTCACCCATAGGAAGAGAACAAGAGAGACTGGGGACATCAGGGGCTCAGCAGTAACTGCAAATTGATGTGCTATTGCAGCTGTTCCTATTTCCTGCTGTTGTTTAAACCACCACAGAGGTTTAAGTAGAGCAAGACAAGGAAACATGCACTGAGACTCCTCTGAATGCCCCAGCAGCAGCAGCATGTTACCACTGCCCTGGTTCACCAGTTGCTGTTTTGGGAAATGAGAAATGTCCCTCCCAGAACCCCAGAGAGTTCAAACACCAGAGAGTAATGACAGTACAAAAACTGAGTCAGTAGAGGCACAAACCATCCCTTTTCTCTGAGAGTTCCCCCCTTCACCTGTTCTGCCCCTCACATGGGACCATGATACTCCACCTTGAAACAATCCCAAACCCTCCACTTCTGTGACCAAAAGAGCTCTTCACAACTTGCCTCTTCAGATACCCAGAAACTGTCTTCTATATGAAAGTATAAACTTATCCATAACCAACAAATCCCTTTGGCCATTTGATCCTGAGCTAATAATGTTTCAGCTCAAAAAGCTTTTTTCCTCTCCTCAGCATTTACCACCCAGCATATTTATTAAGAGATATTATGTCTCCTCTGACCTTTGTTAGACCTGGCTAAAGGAGCTAAGCTCATCAGAGGAAATGTAGTAATTATTTTAAAATACAATTACCAGTTCTGCTAACAAGAGAGAATAGAGAGACTACAGAGTCAGGGGACTTCAGCAGTAACAATTGAAATGGGAAGGTGCCTTAGAGGTTTTAGCTGGAGACGATCATTAATTTTCCAAATATGTGTTTCCCCATGAGCCACAGAAATGAACAAGTCTTCTACTAAAGATAAGGATAATTCACTTTACACTCCAGAATATGAAGCCTGTCCAGCATCCGGCCAGCCTCCAGCTGGAACAGCTCTTTGCACATCTTCTGGTCCTTGCCAGTGTGGATCTCAGGAGGCGCCTCCAGCCACAGCACAGTGAGTGCATGAGCTGTACAGGAGGCAGAATCCTGCCTATGCCAAGGAGCACTGCTTCACAAGTTGTTAGTGAATTTGTTTCCACTGACATAGACTGTTAGACCCACTTGGCTTAATGTTCAATTGAGTCTCTTTTCAATCTCTTTTGAAAGAAAAAAACAACCCCCAATTTATTTTCTTTATCCAAGCTGTGATTTTAAGGCACTCATGTTTTTACTTTGATGTGCCAGAAGTTGTATGGCAGCTAAAAATTAACTGGGAAATCTGACCCGACATTTGGGGAGGGGCCTGTCATTAAACCAGAAGCAGTCCATATGTCAAACACTCAATTTCCAAGATAGATCAGCAGAAGAAAAGTTTCTGATTCAAATGACAGACTCCTCCAAGAAGTCAGTGGCTGAACTAACTGGACAGGACTAACTGAAGCTGTGCCTGGGACATGACACGACTCACCAATGTCTGGGAAGAGGCATCCTGGAAGGGCACCCTGGAGGCATTTGCCTCCTTGTTCAAATTAGAGAGAGCCCTGCAGAGGTGATGGGCACATGACTAATACAAACCTACTCCAGCAAGAAGGATTAATCAGCTACTGAACCCTCTACCCTCTATCTCACTGTGCTTAAATCATGGTGAGTCTTAGAACATCTCTATGTGTCCATGAGATGTACTATATGTAGATAGATAATATGTGTCTGTGTGAAACCCTGTTGTGGGTTAAGCCCACCTCACAACTCAGCACCACACAGCCACTCACTTACTCTCCACACCCCAGCCCCTCCCTGGTGGAATGGTAAAGGAGAGTCAAAGTAAGAGATAATAAAAGGAGCAAAATATAACAATAATAACAAAATGAGATAAAACTCAAGAAAAAACCAAGTGATGCACAATAAATTGCTCACCATCTGCTAACCAATGCCAAACTCTGTTCCCAATACCTGATTGTCTCCTTTTCAGATAATTCCCAGTGTTTATGTGCTGGCCATATTGGTCTGTGTATGGAATATCCCAGGGCAGGTCACCTCTCCTGGCCATGCTCCCCCATCCTCTTGGGCACCTGATCACTGCAGAGCACGGGACACTGAAATATCCTTGACAAAGGGTAAGCATTAATTAGCAACAATCAAAACACCACTGTGTCTCCCACATGATTCTCATATCGAATCCAAAATACAGCACTATACCAACTACAAAACAGAAATTACCCCACTCAAAGCCAGGACAAAGTTTCTTCTATAAATGCTAGAGAAACTGCTTCCATTTGCATAGAGGAAGAAAAATATCTTTGCCCTGCAGTCTGATAAAGCTTGTAAAAGCTGTAGGAGATTACTACTCTTCCTCATCTGTAGTTCAGTTTTCCCAAACTGCTACATTCTCATCCATGAGCAAAAACATGTTGATGGAAAACTACAGCTCTTTGATGGCAAACCACAGTTTACATTCTGCACATGGCCTTACTGGCCTTCGGCTCAGTTCTGGCACATCTCAGGGAGGTTACAAGAGAGGACAAAGCTTAAAGTTCCTGGCAGAAGCTGGAGATGAGTAAATGGCTATAGATGACAATTAGGCTGTCTGCAGGAGGTGCTGGGACACTTGAATCACACCCTTGAGCCTAGGGCATCACCACAGAGCTGCCTTGTTGATTACCTGTCCCACTGCACTCCAGAAAAGGGAGGTAGTGCCCAGGCTGCAGTCCAGAAAAGGGAGGTAGGGCAAGGAAAAAAAAGGCTGATGCACTCATGAATACTGCCTGCATTCATCTCTATGGCAAGTGCTTCTCCCGTTGCTCAGGATGATTTAAGCCTGATCTTTCCTAGCTTTCCAGAAAGCAAGGTTCTCTTGATTTATGGTAGCTGATCTATGAAAGAAATGCATATGTGCTCAGGAATAGTGCCTGTTCCAGTGCTGGAGCTTCTGGGCACAGCCTTGGTGCCAGCCAGAGATGGAGCACTTTGCTGCATGCCAAGGCATTGTACAGGGTTGGAGGCAGACTGCAGGGACGTGGTGCCCATCCCCATGGCATCAGCTGCCTCCTTCATTGCAACTGCGATAGAATCAGAAATTCAAGCAACTTCATTACTTTCCCACCTGCTTCAGCCATGTAGTGACAGCTTTAATTAGTGTAGATAATGCCACAAGAATAAAATCCTGATATAACCTATTGTCTCTTGGTGGTATATAAATGTCAAGACATTCATGGAAGAGAAGTGTTGCAGCAAAACAAATGCAGTATTTTCATTTACTGAGTGATAGATAAAGATGCAAATGTCACCAGATGGCTGAAGGGTGCTGTGCAGATAAGTGCAGTGAGGTGGCTCACTGTAGCATGCTGCCCAAGCTGATGTGCACCATCGCTCCTGGGAAGGGGACACCCCAGGCGTTTTGTATAGCGCTGCTCAAGAGGACATGCCAGGACCAGGCTTTGGTCATTCATCAAACACTCACTGAATAGTTTGGTTTGGTAAGGGAGCTTAAATATTATCTAGTTCCAACCCTCTTGCCGTGGGCAGGGAAACTTCCACCTGAGCAGGTTTCTCACAGTCCCATCCACCATGATTTAGACATTTTAAGGGATGGAGCACCCATAGCTTCTCTGGGAAACCTCTTCCAGTGACTCACCAACATCACAGTGAAGGATTTCTTCCTAATATCTAATCTAAACTTAACTCCTTTGAGTTTAAAACCATTCCCTTGAGTCCTGTCACTACATGCCCTTGTAAAAAGTCCCTCTCCAGCTTTCTTGTAGATGACCCCCATAGATACTGGAAGGTGTTTGACAGCCACCCCAGAGCCTTTTCTTCTCCAGGCTGAAAACCCCCAATTCTTTCAGTCTCTTTGGCCTATATGTTGTGGGATACATCCCTGCAGCTCTTTCCTGGATTAATCCTGCCTCTAGCTGATTTGACATCTGTCTTTCCCATAAGTCATGCATAGGCAAAAGAAAACATGGCTCCTTGAGGAAGAGATGGGGAGACAGAGGCAGAGAAGAGTCTGCCTTCCTACAGTGAGCATTTGGGCTCCAAGGCACCTTGACAGTATAAGCAATGAGTAGTAACAGGATATAACCTGGACACAGGACTTCAGTTTGAAGATGATATGACTTTAAATTAAATTAGCCTTCATGTTCTGTTCAAATCATAATCTAATCTCACTGACATTTTCAGAAGTCTCCAACAATATACACAGCACAATTAATGCATTAAAAATTCAAATGGCAAGTCAGGGATAAGCTAATAAATGAAGAACAGAAATTGTTTTCTAAAAGGCAACAACCTCTTTCTTCTTTTTGCTTCATTTTCATTGTTAGCATTGAATGATATTTTCCATTTCAGGATTTTTAAATGGGGACCCAGATTTCATCAGCACATGTAGCTCCAACCTCTGAACACCACCAGGTCCCTAGGTCATGATCACAGCTCTGTGCAGCTTCCCAGCACCTGGTCACAACAGGAGCAGCCCAAGTCTGCCAGACACAGCACAAGAACACACGCAGGTTTCACATGCACCACTTACTGTGTGGCTGAGGATGATTCTCATCCCCTTCACTCCTGCTGAAAAAGAACCCAACCACAGTAGGAAAAGCCAATCAAGACCTTGCAGCTGGAGGAGCTTGTAATTTTATGCATCTCCTGAATCCCTGAGGAAATATCCTGGAGTAGCAAAAAGATTATCTGCCTCTTATTCAGCCACAAAGGGAGAGAGAGGTGCTACAACAGAGGAATTCCCTCATGAGATGATGCCAAGAAAAATTTTGATGTATAATTTAGACAAAACAGGCTAAAACTCCACATTACTCAAAGCAAATTCCTATTAAAAGCAGGGTTTTCATAAGCAGTCAGCTTATGCGAAAAATCAATGATTAAAAATGTCAGTTGATGGTCATCATCTAAGAAATGACAGAAATTACCAGAAAACACTGTAATGTAGACATGTTAAAACATGCTGTAGAAAAAAATCAATCAAACTGTTTCCTCTCTACACATTAATGACATCCTTTCCTTAGGCAAAGAATTTTTCCAGCAGTCCTCCACACTGTGGGGAAATTGCAATACATTAATTTATTTTCCAAGCAGGTGATTTAAAACAATATTAAAACAAGACAGGGTCAAATTGCTATATTTCTTTCCTCTGAAGGACTGAGATATTTTAGTCTTTAATGCATCTTTTTCTTAAGGCTTTTGTTTTCTTTTCAAGTCAGGTAAGCCCTTGGATAGGATCGCCTGATTTTTGCAGCTTATGCTGCTCCAGGAGGCAGGTCTCCTTTGCCCCTTTCCCATGTTTTTGTAGGTCTCCTGTCATGAGCACCCTCCTGCAGCACCTGCCCATGAACATGTCTGTGAGCTGTGGGTGAGAGACAGAAAAGTGATTAATGGAAACAGCTTCCCTGTCCTCTATGTGCAAAGGCAGACTCCGTGCCAGACAGGAATACAGCTCCAGTTTTGCCCACTTCCAAAAACCCGAGCTTATCTGCAGACAGTCCTGTCCTCAGAAGAGCTCTTGTCAAGCTGATCACGTCCCATCAAAGGGGAGGGCAGGCAATCACACATTTGGGGGGTGTGGCCATCACTCAGGAGTGCAGGAGGTTGTGGAAAACCAGTGAAGTGACTACAGAGAGAGCAGAGCCTTGGAAGGAAGGACCAGACTTTAAGGTGCAGCAGGGACTAGAGAGATTTTGGTGGAGGTTTGGTTATTTTTTCTTTTAAACTCTCATTTTTATTTTGTCTCACTTTGGGGTTTTTCATCAATCTTTCGGTTTGCTGCTCAGGTCCTGGGGTTCAAAGCCTTTTGGTGTCCTTCGCAACTGTGGCAAAGGAGTGGTGCTGCAGCTGCCTCAGAGCTGGCAGTGGCTGAAGGCCCATCCAGAAAGGGGGAATCTATCCATAGACCAATTCCATTTCCATTCAAAGGCAATATGAGTGACCTTAAGAAATAGAAAGAATGCAAAAGGTTCTAAAAGCTCATGATTTGTAATATTACAAATTTGGAGGCCAGCTTGTCTAAACGCCCTGCTCCAGCAGGTCACCCAGGGCAGGTTGCTCAGAGCAGCATCCCCCCAAGTTCTGAACCTCCTCAGGGATGGAGACTGCATACCCTCTCTGGACTGCCCAAGGCATGAGGAAGGAGCTGATAGGCATGATATCACCATCATAAGTATTTCAGTTTCAGCTTTTCTAACAAGTGGCAATGTAGAAAGTAATTTCCCTCTCTCAGCTCTTGCTTAGCACAACTATAAAAGTCAGTTTCCATGAACTTCAGACATGTCCAGTCAAATATATTTCCCACTAAATTAGTGAATCAGAGAAATGCTTAGCTTGGAAAAGACCTTTAAGGTCATAAAGTCCAACTGTAAGAAGCATGATGATGGAAGACTACAAAGCACTAAAAAGTGCCTGTTGCTGTGAGCAATCCACAAATTCCTCTGGTGTGAAGGTACTCCCAGCAGTGTTTGATGCCTGTACCAGGCCCCAGAGCAAGAAGAGAAGGCTGCCTTTGCCTGTACAGGCTCTGCAGTGCCTGAGCACATCATCCTGGCCAGCTGAGATTCTGGTTGTAGGTTTATTAACAGACCATACACACAAAACCTTGCCTTTTGCTCAAGCTTGCTCTTTCCAAATACTAATGCCTCTGTGAATTATCTTACAATGAGACTTCAATGCCAGCAAACACTTACCATGATACCAAGCATGGACAACCAGCTAACCAGCCAACCTCCACTGTAGGGTGCCTTTCCACCCCAGGAGCTAGCAGGAACACTCAAGCATTGTTCCATTCCATTGCCATTGCTGACAGTGTCCTTGATGGCTGCAGCCTCATTGACCTCCCCAGTAAATCTGTGCCTGCAGTGGAACAAAGCCTGCCAGCTTCCCCACAGTACCCCACTGTTCCTGGTGCTACACAGAGCAACCCCATGGGGAACCACTGGCTGAGATTGCACAGTATGCTGCAGCAGCACTCCTCCTAACACTGGGAAAGGCACCTAACACTGTTCCCAGCAGGTGTCTGCCATTGTGCCCCATCCCCATCTGTCAGCTCAGCCCTTGGGAGCAGCTGCTTGGACAGGGCAGTCTGGGAACTTTGCAGCCTGGATGTCAGTGCAGAGTCTGGGCATGGCCCTGGCAGTGTGTGCTGTCCAGTGAAGGCAAACCCCTCAGATGGTGAGTTTAGGTTAGTCTTTGCTTCCTTTTCCTTGGCTTTTTCACCTGCAGGGGAAGGGATGCTTGCAGGAAGTACAGCAGGGCTTGACTCATTCATCGTTCTACAAGTCCCCCAGGGGCCATTCCAAATCAGCCCTACTGCACCCATTCAGTGTCATCACTCCCCTCATATATACAGCTGGTCTGCTTGAAATCCTCTCCTGTGTTCATTTATTTCATTGATGACACTGTCTTACTGTCTGGGTGCACCTGTGAGTCCCTTTAGGAGTACACCAGGGAACTGCACCATCTTCTTGCTTTTTCACCTGGATGTGCAGGAGTGTGCAACTCCTGATTTGGAGAATAATGTTGCTGAGGTTTAGGCCTAAGTTTAAAGGATTTTTTTATCTGCCTGACACAGAGGACAGCAGATGCCTTGTGCAAAGGACCCCTGCAAGACCTGGAAATATCAGTTTCCCAGAGGCAGTTCCTGCTGTTTTGGCTTGCCAAGCAGTCCCTTCCAGGGACTGGGAGGTAGAGGCTGGTAGGGAGCAGTAAAATCTAGGACAGTTTGCCTTTCTTTACAGGCCACTGAGGCTGAGGCAGGCCCAGCACGTCCACTAGATCCCAGCACAGTTCAGCCTCCAGCTGATGCCTTAATCTTTGCTGTGGTTTTACTTGCTTCCTTGATGCTCCAGGAATGTTTTAATTTTTTATCAGGTGGAGTGAAGAGCGAAAGTAGCAGGGAGAGACATACCAAGAGAGTGAGAAAGAATTTTTGTCTCTTCATTTGAATATACCACGACAATGCCTGGAACCTGACCCTCAAGTTACTCATGTACCTGTCTTGTTTCTCCCAGGGATGTTTTACAGCTTTCCTTTGAAGAAGGCTATTTGGATATATTAAAATAAAGGAAGCATTTGCCCAGTTATTGCTCTCACACATCTGGCTGACATCCAGAGCTGGACTTGAGTTCCTCTAGGATCTAAAACTTATGGTTTCCACATTTGCAAACTTGGTTCCACAAGCCTCTTACTGTGAGTAACTCACCTTTTGGATATATACAAGCTGATACTTCTGTGAAGAAAAGTAAGAAAAATTTATTTTTCTTATTGCTGTAGATATGTAATGCCACAACATTAGCTTGCTTCTCCTAGAGACATTTCTGAGCATGTGAAAGAAGTGAAATCACAGATAACCCTTCTGAGTGCTGGCTTTTATGAACTGAAAACCAAGTAGTAAAAATCACCCATTACCACAGAGATAAATGAAAACTGACAATTTAAAGAAGAGGGTTTGAGTCTCCCTTGGCAAGTATTGTGAGAAGCAGCCAGTTACCTTCACCAGGTGCCTGGGGTGTTGTACCCTGGGGCCAGGAGTGAAGTCATGTCCTAGGGTGACATTATGATGTTTGTATCCCCAATCGTCTGTTGAATTTGTGCAGGATGTTGTACTCTGTGCACCGTGGTGTTGGGTCTGGGGGGAGGGGGAGGCACAATTTATTTCAAAAGCTCTGCTCCTGTGAGTGACCTCGAGCATCTAGAGTTTTGATAACACACAGTATGAGACAGAGAAGTTTTTTCTTTCTTTCTCTTTTAGCAACTTGCTTTCGCTTCTGCTTCTACTTCTTTAGTTAGTTAGGATAGCTAACTAGTTTTTTCCTTCAACTCTCTTTTTTTCCTTTTTTCACCTTTCCCTGGAATTTTTCTAATCTCTCTGGACTGTGAACACAGGGGAGCGCCGGAGGGCTCACACCTGGGACCCACCAAGATCCACCTTGCGCAGCAACTTCTCCTGGCACCAGAGAGACTGAGAACACAGCCACCATCTTCAGGGGGGACCTTCTGCCCGAATTTCGTCATTTCTCTAGAGCAGCACAAAGTCATCAGGTATTGTTCAATTTATNAATTCAGCAGTGAGAACTGGAAGGAAGTGAAACCAGCACTGCAAAGTTAGCCCAGTATGTTAGGAGATCACTTCAAGGTAGAAAGAGAGCAGCTAAGAAAGCCACAAATAAAATTTTGATTTACTTCCATTGGTCATTGCTGTCCATCAGTGGATGCCATCCTACGTGCCACCAGATGATATTTTTTGTGCTCTGGCTGTAACATGAATTACTGCAGGATGGTGCCTACCACTGTGAGGTGCTGATAAGCTGTACTGAACTCCATATACTCATATACATCAGAAATTAGGAGAAATGTGTTTTGTGGAGTTTTACATCCCATGGTGCCCATCAGCAGCTACATCCCTCCCAAACTCCATGTTCCCCCAAGTCTTAAGCTGCGCTACTTTCATCTTGTGAGAGTGCACTAAGCTTCATCAGGCAATGCTCACATTACTTCACTGATCCTGCGATAAAAAGATTTCCCTTTACTCCAAATACCACCCCCAAATGAGGTATTCACAGGCATCATTGTCTGCTCAGCTGTGGGCAGATCTGCTCTCCATCCTGGTGTTGGTTTCCAACAAGACAAATCACTCTGTTTCTGTAAGCAGGGAAGCTGGGTCATGAGGCTGGTTAATATGTTTAGAGGTGGAAAAACATGAGTTTGGTGAAGAAATAGCATACTTTGTGCACTCCAGTGGTCTCCTCATGTATTTGGGTTGGCAGTGAATTCCTGAGTTCTAGTCCATTAGTGTCAGGTGCTGACAGTGCTCCCAGGAAGGAAAAACTCAAGATGAAAAATCAAGTGTGCAAGAAAAAGGGCAAAAAACTGCCTGTGGGGTGTTTCCTGATGTCCAGGCAATGACATGATGTTGACCCCTTTAGGTGTTTAAATACTATCCAAGGTGTTTAAACCTGTTTCAGAGTGTTCAGCCAAGACCTCAAACCTCTGAACACATCTCTTTTGGAAACGTTGTACTGAGTGGGATGCACCCTTTAAAGAGAGTCCAGGCAAATTAGGCAGGAAACAAAGGGCCAGCAGGGACCCAAGCAGTCTGTCTGTCCTACCTCAGCACAGCCTCCAGCACAGGCTGTCCATCTGGAAAGCCCCTTTGTCCCAAACAAGCTGCTCTTTTAAGCTTCAGAACGTCAGCTACTGAATCATTACTTTCAAAGCCCCAAAAGGCTGGTTCTTTCTGGTCAATGTGGGAAGAAATTTTTGAAGAGCATTTGTTCCCCTGCCTTGCAAGAGTTGATCAAAACCTTGCCAGCACTGGGGACAGACACCTTCAGCATTTTTTGCTCAGTTATATGCATCTTGAAAGCTGCTGTCTCACTAGCCTTTGAAAACAACTTCCCAGAGAACATCTATTTTAAAATAAAACATTATTTTATTTTACAAATATATTGAAAATAAATGCTTCTGTTACATTAAAAAGGAATATTTTTATCTTTTTCAAGTGGATTTTTATTCTGAACTGTTTTACTTTGCATTTCATTGAAATGAAATGTTTTAAATAGTGGATTTGCAATTAATATCTTTTATATTTATCTTTTGTAAAGGAAATTCACGCATTTGGCTTCCTTTTCATTTTGCTGTGAAAACAAATAGCAACAATCTGTGCCTTTCCCAGGAAAAGAAGTACTGAATTTCAACCAGATCTGGTTAAAAAATCTCAATTGTTACAGTCTCAAGCATATGAACTGCAGAGTTTTCTCAGTATCTTTACAAAGAGTGATTTTTCCCCCCATTTTTCCTGAAGTTAACAAAGATTAGTCAGCTAGCAGAAGAGTCTAATTTGTTGCTTCTTAATGGTACAGATGTAAAACATTATCTAGATCCCTATTTACAGCTAATAGCAAGATAACATACCCAAGAGACAAATCATAGGCTCTGTAAAGTGCATGATAGCTCCGAAACACAGCACCCCACAGCATTCAGCAAATAACAAAGGCTTGCAAAGGCATTATTAAGTTTATTGTTAGAGAGTAATGATGATGTGAATGGACACAGGACTATAAATAATACAATTTCATGAAAGGCTGCCAAGATAAAAAATTGAAACCAGCACCACTGCAGCACGATGGTGGAAGTGAACAGGAGTGAAGCCCTGCCGAGGGTGATGGAGGAGGGTCCTGCACCAGCTGCTCTGAAAGCTGATGGGAGGGTGCTCAGCCACTCCAGTGACCCTTACTTAAATGGAAAAAACCGGTCTGAAATCCCATTTGTTTGCCTTCAGTTCTTGTTCCCAGGCTTTTGCCAGTGTTGCAGTTTCCCTGAGGGGGAATTTTTTTTTTTTCCAATTCCTGCTGAGAGCAGTCTCATTTGCCAAAATAAAGTACTTTTAAAAGCATCTTTTAAAGATAACATGAGAGGAAACCTGCCCTGCTGATAATTCAGGAACATGGGCCTCTCCCATGTTCTATGCAGCACTTCTCTCTGGCCCTGCAATACTCTACACAGCATGATAAATCCTAAGAAATAGTAATGTAATATCCTCATCTTTTTCTAGGGTTACTAGAGGACTTCCATTGTGAGCAACCTGGGAAACTGCCTTGAACAACAGTATCCTGTAAGTCCCTTTAGCCCTGAACATCAGAGAAACAATCCTGTTGTAGGGGTGTGAGTGAAGGTTACACTGTCCCTTGTGCCTGCTCTCTTGGAGCAGGTTTACCTGCATCAAAAGAATGTTTGCATTGGAATACACCATTATTTGCCAGACTTGCCACCCTGGGAGAGTTACTGTATAATTAATTATGAAAAGGGCATTTAATAAGGGAAATGTACAGATGGTCAAATCTGCTTTCTACTCAGTAACAGCTGACATGAAGGTTAAGGGAAAGGGTGAGCTTCTAATGATACTGTCAGATGGTAGGAAAACCATGACTTCTATGGTAAGAGGAAACCTACCACTACTGGCCAAAAGTTTTAAACAGAAACAAGTTGCATAAGACTTTTCCCAGCCATGGGCATAGGCAAGGAACAAATTCTTCTGTGCTTGGGAATACAGGAACTGCTCCTTTCCAAAACTTGTGAATTTTAAAGAGAGATAGTTGTTCTAGATAGTCTTATATTTTCCTTTGTCTTTCATTTCAACAAGATCTTCTGGGGACTACTACAGAGCCTGATTAAAAGCCAGAGTAGTCCAAACTGAGCACATACAGAGCATCCTTATCCCAAGCCCTGGCTCCCAACAAGTCCTTGCCTGGAGGCTCAGCTTTCCCAAGTGTGACAGTGGCCTCAGGCTCACATCAGTACCCTGGCTCTGGCATCACACACATTCCCCATTTTGTAATCACAGATGTTTATTTTCACCTGTCCAAGAAAACTCCATGGGAAGTAATACACATCTCCCCTACTGAGGTCAGATCTTGCCCAGCCAGCACTTCATGTGCTTTGTCAGTTCTAATACTGTTCAAAATACAAATTGGTAAACTTTGTGCTCTTCAGAGATCTAAAAAGCTCTCAGACTTTGAAAGCTGCACTTTGACCTACTTGCTGTCTCGCTCTTCTCTCATTTTAAGTGGCCATAGGATTTTAGTAAGATGCACAGGGGCTTTTCCAGGAAACAAGACTGTCACTTGGCCAAAGAGATTTTAAATTATCTTTAAATGATCCTGCGGCATTTCTAGTCCCATGCCACTTAATATCACTGTAAAATGTTTGCCTACCATCTTCCTCCCCTTTATCTCACCCTTATATAGATGTTCACACACTGAGGATCTTGTTAAGATCATGTGGAAAAAGAGGTATTTAAAAAAACTCTTGTTACAAGAAAAAAACCCCACGTTTTTTTCCCCACACAGGGAAACAGGTGAAAAAATACTGTGTTTGTATATGACTGGGGGGAAAGAAAAACAGTGGAGGAACAACATGGGAGAGCCAACCCTGCCTGTGCATTCTGGGGATAGTTCTTAGCTGCAGGGATTTTTTGTTTACTAGGATTAGCAATTACTTCTGCAATCTTACTGTGAACACTCAAATAGCAATAAGAGCCCTCTTCTTTGAATAGTATCTCAGCCACAGCTCCATGTCATGCTTAAGGACCTCTAATATTCTATGATGGCTTAAAAAGTAGTAACAGCAACAAAGCTGGCAGAAGGTGTTAGTGGGGGCTGGCTGGCACCCTGCCACCCAGAGCCTCACAAATGAGGCAGCAACCAAACCTTGGGGCTCACACCAACCCAGCAAATCATGCTCTGGGGAGGAATTAATGCCCATGTTAGACCACCAACTTAAATTCACCTATGAGAACAAAGCAGCTTTCCTTCCCTGCAGTCCTGGCTTTAGTGCCAGGAACCAGTTAAGAACTGACCTTTCCTCCTGCCATTTCAGTGCATTTGGGTATTATCCTTCTGTGGATGAAGATGTGCTGAGTGCACCATTTCCAGCTGCAGCCCCACTGCTCCCCTGGGTAATTGCACAGAGTCTGAGTGCAGGACGCCGACCTCCTCCTGCTGTGACACACGTAACCACATTCCTCAGCAGGGAAGGCTCTGCTGATTTATTCAGCAAACCCGGTTATTTTGTTTTCATTTCTCACCTTAAATATTCCGTATAACTAGTGAGACTCTAGCTGTATTCATTTTTATTACTGAAGACTTCACCTGCAAATAGTGGTGGTAAAATTAGAGCTTGCTTCCTCTTCTCTGGCCCCAATAATTATGAAGATGAATGTCTGCTGCTGCTTTGATTTGACAAAGTTCTCTTAAACTGTGAAGCACTTTGTGAATATACAAAATTTGGAGTGATTAGTGGTAAGAAATTCACAGTAAATCTGTTCTCTTTCTAACCTTTTTCTTTCCTAGATTTTCACAGAACCTGTTACATTAAATCTAGTTTAATATTATATTGTTATTGTTATATTATTTCAGATTATATTATTATTAGATTATTTCTAGGTTTTAGTGCAGCCCTTCTCAATATTTGAAAGCCAAGTACTTAAAACATGTACTGTGTACTCAAAGATGAAAGCCCATACTGGGGAGCAGTAATCCTTAGGCCACAATCTCATTAAATTAATACATGTTTAATAGTTAATGCTTAAGTAGCTAAAATTGCTCTGGGCAACCTCCACTTCCTCACACTTTCCCCATGCACCTTTTAGCCCCAGCTAAAGCATCATGCTGTGCATATTGTCTTCTACTAAGAACTGCCTCCCTCTGGGGTAAAATTGTCAGGTACTGGCAACATTTGTTATTTCAGAAGTGCTATTCTGTTTACAGAGAGCTTTCAGATGTGCCCACCCAAGCCAGGGTTCAGCACTCAGCATCTCTGGAAAAAGATGTGAAGTCTCTGCAAAGCAGGCTGAAGGGTCTGCCCTTGTCACACAGCCCTGCATGGCCCCCACCGGAGCTGGAGATGGGGAACTGGCAGCATGGGGAGACCTGCATTGCACAGCACTTCCCAGCTCTCCCATCCCACCATACCTGGAGAGCAGTGTGTCCACACTGCAGATTCCCCATCTGCTGGTGGGTCCTGTCTGGCTGCACCCTGCTGGAGCCAAAAAAGCCCTCTCGGGCCACAATGCCTGGTGTCTGACTTCCTCTGACCTTCACCTCTAAGCTCACGCTCCTCGAGCTGCTCCTGGAGGTCCCCAAGCGCACATTTAAATCTGATTAAACTGGTGGATATGTTTAAGCAACACATGCACTTGTCGAAATCACCCCACAGAGGATCCCATCCAAATCAAGAGCCAGGGATCATGACCTTGGTGGGTGGGGTTTGCTGCCCAGGACCAGCAGTGCCATGATGTGATGGTGCTGCTCCCTGGTCTCTCTACCCCTTTCAGCTCCACTGTAAAAATTATCTGCTGCACAGTTTAAATCCCCATGGAAAAAAGGTCTCATGTTGTTGCTTTCTCGGAGGGATTGTTTTGCAATAGGTCAGACAGCTTGTTTGTAGAGATATACTCAGGGGTGATTTGGATATTTAATTACCAGCCATGACCTCTCCACTTTTGAAGTGAAATTATCAGTTATCATTCCCCTTTCTCAGTTTCACTGTGACAGGTTACCTCCGGGCTTTTGTCATTACAATACCGCAGTGTTTTTTTCAGATTGGATGAGTTTTGCAACTCCACATCCAAAGTGGTTTGAGGCTTTCTCTGTAACTTTGCCCCCCTCATGAACCAGTGATGACTTTTCTGCACAACTGAGGAAAAGTACTTTGGAAATTATAAATTGGCTTTTGTAAAGCTATGGTTTATTTTATATTGATCTGCAGCTTCTTCTTCTTGCTGCAGCAGTTAACATGTTCTAAAAATGCTGAATTGCTCTGAATGAGAACATGGATATACTGCTGCAGAATAATTTCACCATCCTTAAGTTTTATAGCTAGCAGATTTATGCAGTTAGCTCTTTTTATTTTTCTCCTTTTCCAGGCCAAAGGCTGCCTGAAGAGGAGAAGAATCAGAAAATGTTGCTATTAATCAATATAGCAGCAGAAAATCAGCAATACCAGCCTGTAATCCTGAAGAAGTATTAGCACTACAATGAGAAGCATCCCCTGGTGGAACTGAGAGTTCCAACAGTCGTTCTGCCATGCAGGGCAGAAAAATGGGTTTGTGCCATTTCAGTCCCAGATCTCAGCTCCTGCCTTCTGTTCCACAGAAGTCCCGAGGCATTCTCAGCCCTGTCCCCCACCACTGTATAAGCACAGCCCACAGGACAAGCATCTACAATCTGAGAAGAGCCATGTCCAAGACCGATGTCTTCCTTCTTGCTCAACTGGGCACAGCAGTCAGGAAAATGCCCAGGGCTGGGTAGCCAAGCCCTGGGCTCTTCACTCAGATTCATCCTCTTCACTAGAGTTCATTATTTTAATTCCACAAACAGAGCAGCCATGTGATCTCCAAGTTGAAATAAAATTAAAAACAGAGAGAACGTACCGTGAATCTTGTTTTTTTTGTGACAGCAGATGTGAGTGGCAGTGCATTAGAAACAGGCCAGAACACCAGAAGTGCTGATGCTCAGCAGTGGTTCTCTAACAGCATTTCCCAGCACCATCTCTGCCCACGATGTCCCCTCTGCTATTCTGGTTTCAGTTGCCCTGCTGGCATGGCTTGGCAGAACATGGGCACACACACTTCTACTTCCTCTCCTCCCCCAAGAACAAGCCCAGGCAAGCAGGAAAACTGATTAAATTTGAGCAGTCTTCCTTGAGCAGAGGGAGCTACTTGTTTAGCTACTAGGGTGCCAGAAAGAGGGTATTATTGGAGCAAATGCAAGATGGAATTAGACAAAAATGAGTGGCAAGCCGGACTATCTGATTAAAGTTTTTATTTTTAGGGATATTATTGGACAAGACTTGCCTGCTACAGCATCACACAGCTTGTCTTGTTTTTGGACAAACCTTAATGAAAGTGTTAATTGCTCATAAAGCCAAATTTTCCAAATGGGTGGGGGAAACATGATTTTGTAGGATATAGATATCAGATCTAATTAATGGTCTTTATTCCCTCACTGCTTAAACAGATGAGATAGAATTTGTATTAAACTAATGTATACTTTCTTGAGTGGCATGAATGTGTTACTTCTGTGGCTTGCCTTTGTTTTTTGGGCAGTAACATGTAAGTTTGTTTTTCATGCTGTTTTTGTTCAGTTTCTGCAAACGAATTCTCCTCCTGGCTGCAGTTTTTGCTCTTCTTGAATCAGGTTCTCTCTGCATTTAGAGAAGTTTTCAGTTCCCTTTTCTACCTGTGTATTATGTACCTTCCAGCTACAGAACCAAAGGGAATATTTAGGAACTTACCCAAATAATGAAATAATTGGCGTGGGCATCTACAAACAAATTTGATTCATTTAGACAACCCAGTCTTAAAAGGGAAAACCCCTCTGTGAACTGTGCTGAGGTGCCATAGCAATACGTTGCTTGACCTGTAAGAGAGTTCACAGTTTCATTGCTTGCCCTGAAACCCTTGCAGGTAAGTGCCTACACACAGGACAGCCAGAAGGGAGAAGTGGGTTGCTTACACATTTGAAAGTGCATGTCAATAAAAGAAGAGCCATCCTCTGAAGGATAATTCAAGCCTTGACACTGCTGGGAGAATGACTTGCACAGTATATGAACGTCTCCTGCTCCTTCTTGACTTCATTCACAGCCTTGCGGCTTTTGTCATCCTTTCTGCAACAGAAGACATTATTCCCTGGAGCAGCTCTCTCACCCAGATTCCCAGGCAGCATGGCTGGTTAGCTGTTTTCCTGGGACAAGAAACGTACTTCGAATCCTCCTGGACAAGACAAGGAGCTGAACCTTTGCAAAAACTCTCCCTGCTGAGTTAATATAGGGAAAAAAACATCATCACAATTTTTCAACAGAGCTGGGGCTGTGCCACTTGTATGTTGAAAACAGTACAAACCTACAAACATGGTGAGACCCTTTGGAAGCCAGGTGGGTGGACACTGGCTTGTGAATCTCATACAGGCACAGGTTTGAGAGAAGCATGATGATCCGCAATGCAGCAAAGCCAGCATTTCTCACCTGTGCAATAGCATCAGGGGCAATGCCCAAAAACACTACAGCAGCTGCAGTCTAATCATCTATCAAAGACTTACACAAATTAAACAGTTTTTCTCTGGATTGCATGCTCAGGGGACAGTTTTAAGAACATGGAAATAAAAATTCTAGTTTTAGACTCTACAGCTCCCACAAATAAGTAATGTTCTGCTTGCTTCTGCAAGGCATTACACCAATAAAATATAATCAATAGAAAGTATTATGGGAAGCAGATGGAGAACCCTATCACCATGAAGGCAAGGTTTTCTCCCATGCCCTTACTTATTCTAAATGCTTACATAAATATGTGAACCAGGCACAGGAAGTTTTCATAAGACAAACACAATAGCTACTTTTATCTTCACTGGAGCCTCAAAATCTGATGTTACGTAAATACATTCAGAAAAGGAATTCCTTCCCCATCCTGGTGTTCTCTGAAATTCTTCCATTTAAAGCTGCCAAACACACTGTGGTATGTTTATGTTAAGACCCCTGGTCTCCAGGAGCAGATGGCTATGTGCAGAAGAGGGGTTCTGCTCTCAGAAGACTACTGCTGTGCAGAATAGAAATGGTGTCTTGGCCAAGAACCCTCCCATCTCCCGTGATCCCCAGCCTCCTCACTGGTGGGGTGGGATGAGGAGCAGAAAAGGCCTTGGCTCTGTGCAAGCACTGCTCAGGATAAGGGAGACATCCCTGAGTTATCAATCCTGCTTTCAGCACAAATGCAAAGCACAACCCCATACCAGCTACTCTGAAGGGAATTAACTCTACCCAAACCCAAACCACCACAACAGGCAAATTGAAAGATACACAAGATACCACAAAACTACTCAGATATGCCTGTCACCAACCTTCTCCTCTTGTCAGAGGAAAACATAACCTTCCAAATTTGTATGAGTGGATTTCAGAGCTGTAACATTGCTGAATTATCTCTGGGGGTTTGGCACTTACCTTGTAGCCTCCTTCACAGGGATGCTGGATTTTGACCACACATATAAATTACTGAAGAGTTTCATTTCAGAGGAAAACATAAGAGGTTTTTTAATGACTCTAAACATTTTTCTTCACATTTATCAACCTGCTTTCTGATGATACTGGAGAGAAAATGATTCTATGACACATTTATGCATGACCTTATGACAGGTATGGAAGGATGACCCCACTACACACAGACATTTTCATCCCTTTGCAATCATCTACTTTATCATTCAGTAGGTGGTTAATGGAATTTGTCTTCATGTGTCATCTAGTACAATTTTCAGAGTGCAGCCACACGCTAACATCGATGATTAACATCTCAAATGTGATCAGTTCTACTGCAGTTTTAATCAAAAGGTAAAAAATCACTTCTCTAAGGACTACATATGCAGTCCATTATTTAACTTGATTGAAAAACAAGTCATTTTGAAAATGAATGTGATAATTATGTTTGAGATTGACCCAACAGAGACATCAGTGGGAAGAGAGAACATGTAGAATGCAGCTGTTAACTGGTTTTTGAGCTTCATTATTTCTGTTTATCAAACCTTTCCACATTCAGACAAGACCCTGAGGTTTTCTCATGTGCTGAGGTGTGATATGCTGGTGTGAACACAAGCTAAACTTCTCCCAAAAGCAGAACAGAACACCACAAAAAATGGTAACAGACAAATTGATAGACAAAATCTGCAATTTTAAATCTTTATTGATTGTTTTGCAAATACATAGGAAAGACTTTGATATTTAGTTTGCAGAGTTTACAGCACAGCTATGTTTTCTTCTTTTTCCAGGGACAAAACATCAATAAAATATTAAGTGAAGTCCAATGTGATACTATGGTAGAGTCATCATCTTCTTCAGGACAGAGTATCAACTGTCCTTGTCTTGTGAAGTGCTGTCAAGCAGGGATTTATGTCAGTCCCAATATCATCCCTACAATATGGACTATTGCGCCAACTGCTCAGAATATACCTTACCTGTGAACCACACTTGAGTCCACAGAGAAGGAAATACTTAGGACTGCTTTAATTTTTATTTTGCTTAACAAATGAATTTAAAAGGTGGATTCAAAGCTTGTTAAAATTAGCTTGTGCGGACTCATGACATTTTCATAACAATACCAATATTTTACCACAATCTTTTGCCCTCAAGATAAAAAAATTCATGTGTGACATACATATCTTGTCTCCTGTTGCTACAGCATCATTGCTGTATGTGGAGAGAGCCTGTTCTCCTTTTATCCCCAATTTTCAGCACCATGTACTTTTGCTCTCTTGCATTAACACTGACACAAATAAGACACAACTCAAATTTACAGCACGTATGACAGTTCTAAAGCACTCTTCCACACTCTTGATCAAGTGTGATCCCCAAATTGAAGAGAAACAAATAACCTCTTGCACAGACCTTAGCTTCTTATTCCTCACAACATCCCTGTGAGGTAGGATTAAAACCATCCCCTTTTCAAGCAACAGGAGACAAGGCAGAGAACACAGCTGCCATTCTACAAGGCAGTAAGTGGAGAACCAGAAAAGCTGGAAATCAGGAATTCTTGGGTCCTAATTCTTTGATTCAGAAACCAAGATGCTAAATTCCCAGACAATACCAAGTCATTAGTCTTTATATAGCCGTGTATTAATTACAACAACGGCTCCTGTGCGTGTACCAGCAAAGTGAAGTTCTATGGCAGAAGCAGGGTACACCTGATCAGGCCCTCAGACACTTCTCCTGTACTTCACAGATGTGTAAATGTTTACTGTAATTAACTAAGCAGTCCTACAAGTAATGTAGCATAGGTAATTGCAAAAGATCAACATTTTCATGTATAGATTTCTTTAAGACTTGCCCATCTATTTAAATGTTTGTGTTCTTTGGTCTTTTTGTTTTGTGGGGCTTTTTTTTCCCCTCTGGGTAAGTTAACAGTAACTACCTTCCCCTGTATAATAATTTTTATAATTCTCCCCTAAAACCATAATCCATTTTGGGTACCCTATACAATAGCTTTGAGTAAAGATGAAGAAAATGCTTTCAGGATCTTGCACCCATCCCCTCAGGGTAGCTCTTCACCCATCTCTGGCCCTGAAGCCAAAGACAGGCACCTTTTGCCTTGCATCACAAGGGTCAGAATTATCACTGAAGTGTCTTCATGGATTAGGGAAGAGGCCTCTGGGCTGCTCTATTCAGAAGTGAAATTGTTTACAGTGAGCTAAAATAGTCAGGTTTTATTATATACAGATTTTTAATCTCCAAAACCTCCATGAGCAGAACTTGAGTCCACCTCCACAGCAAAAAAAATGGTCAAACTTAACTTGTGCGGAATGAGTGAGTAAAACAGGGAATACATCTAAATAGCCTAAATAGAGAAAACAAGTGAAAACTAAAATGCAGTATTAGGATATCTGGAGCATAGTTTCAAGTGTTTGATGCAAATTACGCATAAACCAAATCATTTGTACATGTTAATCATGAAATTAGCACTGGTTTTTGTACAGCACATTTCCTTCCCACAGACTCAGCATCAGGTCTTGCCTATAGATGCTGGCTACACAATGGCCACCCACTAGCAGCCATGAGTTCAAGACACGGCTTTGTATTATGGGAATACTTTTGTACTGGCATAATGGTGTTTACAAATGCATTTTATTTATTTCTGGGATGAAGGGTAGCCTGTTATGGTATTGACAAGAGATTATCAAAGAAACTGTTTAGGTTAAGTGCAACTACACAACATAATACCTCCAATCGAAGCAGTTTTACTGCTGTAAAACCCACGTGTGGATCAAGAGGAATTTTGTAACTGTTCCAGGAAAGAGAAGCAGTTCTTATTTTAGAATAGAAAAATGCTGTACAAAGGCTAGTACAACAGCAGAACATTGCATGATTTTTATGTCTGGTTGCCCAAGAAATGTGTTACATTCCTTCTACAACACACACTGACTATGGTGAATCCCTCATTCACTTAGTATTAGAATGCCTTTCTATGTCATGTACTTAACATGCTTATTACATGTATGATAGGCATTATGTAAACTTTTTCTTGTGCATCTACATTTTACTTGTTTTTCAGTCACTTAATATGCTGCAGTCCAGATGTCACACATTATGTCAGGAGTTATTTTAACTGAAGTGCTTTATATGCTCCTATTTATACCAATGACAGAAATGACAAAAACCATTATATTGGAGAGAACACTGTATTTTAGTAAATGTTGAGTTCCAGTCAATTCATGCTCTCTATAATAAAGACATATTGCACTGATTTGGTGTGTAAGATCCAAAGCTGTCATATTATCTGTTTGCAAAAGTAACAAAATATGAAAATGATTTTGTAATTAACAGGGAAAGGAAGGCCTTCATCAAAATGACTCTGAGATAATGCCTTTTTATTTTGATTGTCTCAAGTTATGATGAAATTGGGGTCCAAACTCCTTAGATTTAGTTGGTGCCTTGATTGACCAGTGGTGCATATTGCTTTACCCTTAACCATCTGTATTCCTTTCAGAAGAATCTTCAAAGTGGCCACAACCTTCTCTTCCCCAGTTTCTCTATGAGACACCGGAAGGACAGACCTGACTCTAGAAAAAATGTTCATTTGCCTTTGACTGGGAGCTGGGGAGAAGCATTCTATCTGGAGAATAAAAGCAGCTCTTGTAGGAAATTGTGCAGCTACCAGTAGTCTGCATGAGGACAGATACTTTTTCATCTTCCTCCTTCACACTTAGCCCCATTCTAGTTTGTATGACTGAAGTGGGAAGGGTCACATTTGGACTTTGGGAAGCGTAGGCCTCTCAATACCAACAGACACACACTGTGGAAACAGCAGATGTATTTAGGTCCCAATTATTTCCACTGGTTTAAACAATTTCATTACAGACTGATGAAAAGGTTCAGGAAAAGGAACATCCATATTCCCAATATCTCTCTACAGATACATATATTTGTTACAGACCACTCCAGAAAAGAAAAACCCATATCTTTACAGGAGAAAGGATATTATAAGTGCTGTAGTTCCAGAGCAATAGATATCAGCAAACACAGAGGCAATCACGTTTTGCAGGTTTTTTTCTGATTCTGTTTAAAAAAACCCCAGTATTTGGCAGAGAGACTACAAGGCATTATTTTTTTCTTTTTTACAATGATCATTAACATTTTACTATAACATGATTCAAAACTTAGAGAATATATTCACCATTTTATTAAAATTGGTAATGTTATGAAAGCAGAATACAATTAGGCTTACAGTCACAGCCTGACTTTAACTATGTGGAAACTACTTAGAGAGCCCTTAAAAAAAAAAAAATGAAAAGGACAAAAAAACCCTAAAATTGCAAGACAGTCATCAATTTCTTCCATTTGGAAACAAGCCTTCTTGTGAATTAATCCCAGTCTGTAATTCACATTTAGATCTGCCTCATTGGTATTAGTTTCGGTGAAACCTAGCAAAAAGAAGGGAAAAAAACCCCACAAACATTGTCATACAGGTAAGATTTAGCAGTACAACTACCCACTGTTCACTTCCATCTGTATCAACTATGTACCACTGAAGACCAGAGACACTGTACTTCTTTAACCTGCCATATTTGCAGTATGACAGAGATAAAAACTACCACAACCAAATTTTCTGATGCAAGAATAAATACAAGATATGTGTGGTGCTAGTATCTACACTCCCAACCTAATTTATTTTGAAATTATTGAGGTTATTGGTGTAAGAATGCAAGCATATTAAACTTCGCCAGATGAACTGTACTACTTGCCCCCTGCACAGTCTCCTGTGCAGAAACAGTCAACTGAGTTTTGGAACATGCATGCTAGCAGGCAATATGCAATCAACTTATACATTAAACATTCTGCAACTATTGTGTATGGATACACTTGATGGGATTATTTGTTTGATGATGATATAATACAATATCAAAATTTTATTTCCTATTTTTAAATGGTTTTTTTCCATTCACCTTCATTTTAATTTGTTTAATGATTAATATGTTAATGAATTCCAATTTTGCTTTTTTTAGAAAAACCTTGCATTTTCCCATTCATATTGATTTTTGTGTAAGAATACATATTTATGTATTCTACTGTTTTAATTCATCCACTCACAAAATTCAATTAGTGATATTATAAAATGTACAGCAGACCAAAAATAAGTCAGCCTAGATCAGAAGGTAGATGAGGAAAGAAGGTGTAAATATGAACAATCCAGAGAAGACTTTGTTGAGCAGCAGTGGTTAACATTTGCTTGAACTCTCACTCCAGGTCTACACAAAATCCCTGAGGAACAGGTCTCCACAGAAGATCCAAGCCTCTTTTCTGTTCCCAGCCCGATGTCCCAGGATAAAGATCAGAAATAACTCATGTGGTCTTACTTTTTCAGGATGAAAAACAGTTCTGTGGGTAATCTGACTCCTAGCTGATTAATGTGCCCTGTGGAAGCATCACCTACTGCATCCTCCTGCCTCCTTAACCAATCTTTTTCAGTTAACAGTACTCAAGAAGCAAACTCATGAAGGAATAATATGAAAGTGCCTTTTCAAGCATTAATGCCTCTTTCTTTTAGAGGTACAGGGCTGTATTTTCTGTATGGGATCTTTCCTGCAGCCACTATGTATCATCATTTATAACCTTATGAAAATAGCCACTGAGGAAAACTTAGTTCATGAAGAATGTGTTTACTGTATCAAATGCTAATGAAATGTTTTCAGTGGATGGCAACAATTCATTGATTTTTCAAAGTAGTGTGTGAACTAGAAGTAATAGGTGCAATGTATCAGCATTCCTGGATTAGTTCCAGAAATGTTGCAACATTTCAGAGTCCAAATTACTATGTGCCTCACTTTATTTGGGCCTATTTCTGCCACAGCCAGGGATGGTTCCATTGAAATAAAGCTTAGCACTGGAGGATGAAGATAGAAGCACTAAAATCTGTATTCTGCAAACAATGACAAAGGCAATTACTGGAGAGATTTCTGGTTTTTTCTGATGTTTTAGATTTCAGTATCATAAAAAATCAAGAGTTTTGCATCTGATGAGCATATTACATTAAATGTGGTGTCTGGACATCTGATGCTAACAGCTGTCATTTGTGTGTACCACTGTCCACTTCAGGTAGATCCGATGTGGCATAATGTCTGCTCAACATAATGGCAGTGGGTGAGAGCCCAGCACCACTCAGAACTGGACCCAAATGCAACTTTTGCTCTAACTAAAATAGGAATAAAGTAGAGAAATGCCAGTCTAACAAAAACGGATGGTTTGTGCTTGAAATACAAGGAGTAATCAAGTCTAAAATGAAGAAAGCATTTCAGGACTCCCTGAGTCCACTGCTTTGAATCCTACTACAGTCAATCCAGTATCACCCTGTGCTAAGAGCACAGCATTTATAATGCAGACCATATTCACAGAGCACAGCTTCAGAGTTGCTACTTTCTTATGGTACCTCCTAAGCAGTACATTCTTAGTATTATTTCACTTACAGGAGGAACACCTTCTCTTGGAAGTTTCAAACACCTTGCTACTGTTGGACAGGTAGATGTTCTGGGAGGAGTTTGCCTATGCAGTCCAGTTATGTGGCATCTCAACTGGTAAGAAGACACCTGGGCTCTGGTGCTCGCTGCAGTTCAAGCCTGTTGAACCTCTCATTCCAAATCTCAAAGTACCTTTTTCACCTACATAAACAGCGCTATGCTTATTTCATTGAATTTCTATGTAGCAAACATTCCTTCAGGTTCTGATTCTGAATAAGGCTGAATCCTATTAAGTTCCATTGACCTTAACAAATAAGCAATAGCAAGTTACTGTTCAAAAATTTAAAATGAGCCCTTAAAAAAAAGCACATCTTGTTAAATTTAAAAAAGATGCTTCTCTTACTAACACCTATTTTTTTCGTTTCAAAGAAATGAAAACCACAATTCTAACATCAAATATATATGTATATATATATGATACAAAAATCTCTTCTTAATGGTTTTTGCAGCAGGGGTGATTGATCAGGGGAAAAAACTCCACAACATCCATTTAAAAATCAGCTTAATCTTGCAACAGCCTTAAAAGAAAATGTTCTAGATATCCTGTATAATTTTGAACTTGGTGGTTGAACTTGGACACACAGTTCCTTTTTAAACATACACTAGCCTTGGCAGATGCTTTTTCTATACTCCATGTTATCTTTGAAGAACATTTTGAAAAAGCAAGCTTTAAGGTTAAGGAAATAGAGATGTGGCGATGGGGATTTGTGATTATCCTGATTATTTTTATAATTAAATACATCTGCAAAAGTATGTTCTGTCACGGTCTCATCAATGGTAAAAGGCAGTACAAGCCCAAACAGATTGCCTGCCAAGGTGATCTATATGCTAGGCTATAGCAGATCTTATTTAGACAAGCCAACATTTTGTCTTCACAGCACAGTAAAATCGAGGGCGGATTGTTTATTTTTTAAATGATGCCAGTCTATAATGAAGATTGTTGACTCTAAATCATGTTTCCTTTGACATTTTGTTTTGCAAATGTTCTTTAGGAGATGTTTTTCCAAGTAAGTAAGCAGACTGTGAAATGGAATTGTAAAGTCAAATATGTCTCAAATATGGCAATAGAGACTATGAAGTTCTCCTCTCCAAACAGGAGTAGTCTGCATGGGGTAAGGCAGTTACATATAAAGATACAGCCATCTCTTAAAATGTCATTTCTAGTGAACTTAGAGAGACATTTGTTTTAGCTCAGATCATACACTGCATCTACTGAAAAAAAAGCTACTAGAAGAAGGGATCAGCTCCTCTTTTTCCCCCTGATTAGTTCTGTTTCAAACTAGGAAAATATATGATCCTGGTTTTACTGTGGCAAAACAAAATCACTAAAGCTCTTGTCACCGATATAAATAAACCCAAGATGTCTCATTCAGTGAACATAAATAATCACAAGCACAACTGTTACTCTTGCAAGAGAGCCTGAGGCAGAATTTTGACATGTGAAAAAAAGGACCAAGGATGCTGCAGTCTGAATAACTGCCTATCACTATGCTCAAATTCCTATTTTCTGCAATTCAAAAATAAGCAACGAACATTTAGCTGTTTGCTATATATGAAATTCAGGCCATCAAGGGTCCAATATTATACAAGAGCAACCCAGTCTTGGCTGTCAAAGATTTCAAAAGATTTGGTAAGGATTTCAGTGACAGCAGGACTGGGACACTACGGCCTGGAAACATTCTTTACAGGCTGAGGGGCGAAAAAAGAAAGAAAGG
This sequence comes from Alaudala cheleensis, assembly GCA_013398995.1. Taxonomy (NCBI): domain Eukaryota; kingdom Metazoa; phylum Chordata; class Aves; order Passeriformes; family Alaudidae; genus Alaudala; species Alaudala cheleensis. The sequence goes on from VWYE01029104.1 coordinate 261,506, forward strand.
ACTAGTGCACTTCCATGCCACAGGTTTAATAAACAAATAATTGAGGTTCATGTCATGCTTGCAGTCTGCAGTGCTGCAGGGGACTGTGGGCACTTTCGTAAAGAGCCATCAGTAAATCACGCTGACACATGCATGTGCTCTGGCAGAGGTACACGCTTTGCAAACAGGCATTGCTTGGCAAGCATTTATGCAAGCCACTGCTTTCAAGGTAAGTATATGCAAATGCATAAAATCAAGAAGCATCTGCATTTTTCATGCCCACAGCTCATGATTTCATGCACAACTGCAGCAGCCAAACAAAGCAGACTGTGCTGGAGTTTGCTTTCTGGAGAAGTAGGAAATGGTGCCTGTGAAGGGTCCCTTCCTGACCTTACAGAGACATACCCCAGGAAGCCAGACAGTGCATTGTCATCAACGCCTAACTTCAGGCTACACTAAAGATTTGAAGGTTATATCATTCCTTTGTAACATTTTCAGGACAGCACCAAGGAACAGTGGGTGGTGTTAATCTTTTCTTTGAACCTCATTGTCTTGCCCTATCATACCTGAAGCAAAGCTTAATCTTATAGCCCATCATTTTAACCTTATCACTTCTTTTTCTGAATTTTTTGTTTGCTTCTGCTTTCACTGCCTTAAGCATAGGCAGCTTGCCTTTACTTTGGGAAACACCAAATCAAATCAAATAGGTACCTCTTGGTTATCTCAACCAAAACACCCCAGATCCTTTCAAAGAAGCAAGTTTGGAACAAGTAAGGAGTATTTTCAGTGTCTTCTGAAAGAAAACATCTATTTAAATGCTTATTAAACATTGCTCCTTCAAATTCATCATGAAGTTACTTCCTAAATTAAATCCAAAGGGACTAACTGCGATAGATACAAACCTACAAAGTTCATTTTTATGTTTTACTTCTGGATGCTATCTGCTTGACAGGCAGATCAGCCCAAGAAAAAGAAGTCCTGACATTATCAAAGTTCTAAAAAATTGATAGTTTTTTACTAGATAAAAGAAGCTGAATGAATAGTTTCATTTCCACACAGAACTGCAGTATGTGGAAGGTTGCTTCCACTTTAAATTAAAAAATAATAATTACTTCCTTAAAATATTACAGGAAAAGTTAGTAACCTAGCATAGTTAGGTTCAGCAAAGTTATTCTGTAGCAATTTCCTGCACTCTGCAGTTGCAGGCCACTAGTCTTTAATCCAACATCTTTTTGTCAGGTAATTAAAGGTACTTTCAGCAGTGAACAGACCTGTATTTTAAATATCCAAGGAGAAACATACACCATCATATTTAGTTATCAGAAATGGTCTCTTATGGACCCAGGAAATAAATGAAATTTCACAGGTTCATTGCTCAGGAAGTTTCCTTACTACTAAGAACATGCTCAATAAAAAACCCTTGTACATACTAAATGTTCTGCAGTCTGTTAATTAGGTGCCATAACCATGGCATGAAACCCACAAAAAAGGAGTATTTTACTTCTTTACAAAATATTCCTGAACTATTTTGATAGCACTGTTTGTACACTGTCATACTTGGTGCCCTTGCCAAAGGAGGGCTGAACTGCCCCAAGAGACTTCACAGAACAGAAGATTTTGACATGTTGATATAGGGACAGGCTAAGAAGAAACTGTATTATCATCCACATATGCATTCATTACACTCTAGAGTGCTACAGCTTTTCATTAATAAGGCAGTTTTGTGTTTGCATTAAGTGAGACTTAAGAATGAATGTGAATGTCAAAAGGCAGGGGCTTTCTGGATAAATGCAGAGCATAAGTTCCATTTGTACAAGGCAGTCTTAGTGCCTTGATTGGCACTGCTAACGCAGAGGGGACAACTGTAGTCACACCTGTCAAGAAGACTCACAACTCCACCTAAAGATAGCATGGAAACTTAGCTACAGAGAGTTAGGTGAACTAACTTATACAGTGAAAAAGCAAATATTTATCCATCTCTCAGAGATGATTCAGCTCCCACATTCAAAGTATAGAAGTTTCTTTTCCACTTGTCTTTTTACTCTTAGTTATTTCTCCATCTCTCCTGGTTTTCCTAGCTTCTGATGCTTCTGACATCATCACACAATATTAGCCCCAAATTATCTTTCATTGTAAATCCCACAGGAAATCTATTCACCTCACCTATAAAGATGAAACTTACCAAGTACAAGCCTTTATAAGTATTTATAAGTGTTTGTGGAGAATATTTGTTTTGACCCCAAACTGTACTGGTTTGTAAAATTACTTACTGCGAAGTCACAGCCAGTGCTTTTCTTGATATCATCCACTGTCAGTCCTTCCCAGATTTCTATGAGGGTCAATCCTTTCTTCTTGTCCACATCAAACACTGCCTATTAAGTTCAACAAGCACATAATCATTTTTTTATTATTAGAAGAGAAACTGAGGATGTAAATGCAGTAACACTGTACAAAATGATGTCCTGAAGTAGACAGCATTCCTTCAGTAACAAAAGATGCCGCTTTTCACTTTCCTGACTGACCAACGAAGATTTCTGCTTGGTACATTTATTTCTACCAAGAAAGAGAATCTAGAATGTGTTAGAGTATCTAGAATCTAGTATGCGTTAGTTTTGTGTGGAAAAACTACAACTGTTTATCACATGTAGGAAATGGGGACTGTGCCTGCTGCTCCAATCTCATGAGAATGGGAGGTTCAAAGGAAAGGGCTGAGCTTTTCTTTGCTGCAGGACAAAGAGTGGTCTTTGTCTTGGAATATGTCCACCAAGCGACCACAAAAGAAACAGGGGAAGAGAATGTCTCTCCCCCATTCTTTTATTTAATTTTATGGCCAGTAGAGACCATCTTTGGTTGACTACAGATTTCTCCAACAGCTATTGCACACCCAATGCAAATGCTAGAATTTTTAGAAGCTAACAGTGAAAGACAAGATTTCCTGCAGTATTTTTAAAAGAACGCCTGAGAGGAAGAGGTTGAAGAAGCTATTTTATCTGATGTCTTCATAAGATATGCACTCCACCTCTGAGACTTACAAGTGCATCAAATAAAAATACCTGTAAAACAATGTGCCCTTTAATAGTGCCTACCAGAGGGAGATACACCGGTTGCAAGCTAGTTGCCAGGGAAACCATAAGGTCTAAAGTAATTTTCCTTAAAAATAAAAGTTAAGCAGAAGAAGACCAGTGAAACGTGAACTTGAAATGTCCTAAGCTCATCACAGAAGTGCCCTGAAGTCTAGCTGTCCTCTGGACACATGAAAGTGCTTTTTATGGGACTAGAAAAGGACAGCTTCTTTAAATCTTGAAAGAGATGCTGGGCATAAGGAACATTCCAGGATGCTAGTGTGGAAACAGAATTTGCAACACTATCTAAATGTTGTTGCACATTTGTATAATTTCCTAATAAAGCCACAAGATCTGGTAATTGATGATTATTAGAGACATTTCTACTTATTTATTTTCTATTACTTCTTGTTCCCTCTCATTTTCTTTGTACCTTACATTTGTATGTGGCCAGTTGGTAGAAGACTAATTTTAAAAAACAGAAAACTTCCACATTTTAATATATTTTTCCCTTATTTTTGAATAAAAAATCCTTTACATGTAGCAATATCCCACCATGAGAAAGCAAATTTTTCGTCAGCACCTTTGATGCATTCTACTTGGTGTGATAGATGGCTCACAGAGAGAGTACTCTAAATCCTTAGAAATGAAAACAGCAAAAATAAAAGAGTATTATTATAGCAAAAAAACCTTAAGTCATTTATCCTTTGCTGAAAAGATCTACTAATGCACTTGGAGCAGCAGCAGTATGAGATGCTCATATGCGCTTCCACTGGAGAATAAACTGCTTCACAAATGGAATCAAATAAGGACAAAGGAACTAAAGCTCTGCTACAGCCACAGGTTTCTCTGAAACAGTACGTAGTATACATGATAGAAGGTGCCAACTGTCCAACCTATGTGTGCCTTGATGGGAAAAAAAAACCCCAAACAAAACAAAAAGATAAAAACAAATTTAAAAACCCTACCAAAAGCAAATAACAATGCCCCTTCGCCTCCCAAGCTGTGATTAGAGCCGTATTAAAATTTGTATGTCACAGCAAATTTTCAGAAGTACTCTGGGGAAAAACAAGGAGATACACATTTTTCATGCCTGTCATATGTGGCATCTTTGTTCTGAAGGCATCTAAGTGCCTAAGTTCACTATGCTAGATGTCAAAACTTTAAAACGAAAATTATGAGTCCCAAGACTTCTGAACCGGAACTCCAAGGCCATCTTTTCCCTTCAATGTTACCAGATACTGAATATATTCTTCTTTTTGCTAAGCTTTGCTATTGTTATTAGAGATAGAGGAAGAAATTAGTAACAAAGAGTCAAGAAAAATACTTTACCTTTTCTGTAATGATGCGGTCAACACACTGTTTCCCAGTAAGTGGTAAACTGCATTTTTCCAAGATTTTATGGACATTGCCCTGTGTTTAACAATATACAAATACCAGTTTTTAAAATCCCCAATATTTTCATGAAAATCACAGATAGCCATTCAGTGTTATTTAAACATTCAATGTGCTTAGAACACTCTTTGAATGCACTTCTATGGCTGACTAGTAAGAAATGTACTGTACCACTGAGTGGACTCCTGAATTTAGAAGTCCTGCACACTGCTGCTTAATAATCTGCCCTTCCTGCTACAATATGAGGACAAGAGATACATGGAACCTTACTGATTACACATGAAGGACAAAAATTAGGGAACAACCTTATGGGCAACATATTTCCCTGTCTTATCCTTTTTCACAATCAGTATGTGCAGGATCAGCCACACACAGAGGAACTTCAAATCCCCAGAGTTCAGGTGCATAGTCATACTCTCAACACAGTAAATCCACTTTATTTACCTATATTGTCCCTGGAAAAGGCCATCTTTTTTTTTTCCTTTCTTTTTCTTCATTTAAAAAAAATAATAGTTAAAAAATGGCTCTAGATCATACTAAATTAATGAAGGCTGCAAGAGCTCTGAAGGGATATAAGGCAGATGGATCATTACTTTTTTTTGGCCAGTATTTACAAGTGTTTTACAGAAGCAGCATTAAGTGCACACTTCTCCCATTACCTCATGCTTTTATTTTTTGTCTAATTATTAATTTTCAGTTATGCATTTCAAAACTCTCAGAGTATAACATGTCTCATTTAACCATTTAGAATCAGCAGTTTACCTTAAGGCTTAATCAGGGGCCTTCTCACAGCCAGTTTGACTCCTGAGTTATAATGCAATGAGCAATCCACGTGCTTCTGAATTTATCTTTCTCTGTGAGGAACTATTTCTTCACTCTAGTTACTTTCAATTGATCTACTTATATCCTGTCCATCTTGAGAATGTCCTTGTGAAATCTGCCTAAGAGCCAATATTAATCTCTGCTATTTGTAATATCTTCAGTAACATATCAGATACACTTTTCAGTCCTATGAAATGAAGTGTCTCTTCGTGGTACTTAATTGAGATTGAAATGCATGGACATACAACGGTGACAGCTTAAATGGCTCCTGTGACCCTGAGAACTGATACATTTGAGCTTCTTAACACCTGAGCTGAAGATTATTGTATTACCAGCTAGCCTTAAAGATAAAATGCACTTCCTGATCTTTTCAAAGGTTTGACTCAGTGATCTTACAGGCCTTTTTCAACCTAAATGATTCTGTGACTTTTGGAAGACATCCATCAGGGCACTGTAAGAAGAGCAATTTAAATGGAACTGTATGATTTTTACCATCTGAATTTATTCAGATTTATTCAGGATTTCAGATAAAGAAAAAGACTATTGTGTAGATATGTAAAACCTTAGGTGTTCCAGTCTGCTTTAAATAAAAAATTCTGTTGTTGAAGAACAAAAATGTCTTTAGTATTACACAACACATTAAAATCAGAACTTTCCACAGTATGAGAAAGGAGTTTTCAATTCAGTGCTCCATGTTTCAGTTGTGCCCAAATCAAGTGCTTAAAACCAGTATCCATTCTGTCTTTCTGAACAGTGTAGACAACTCATTTCACAACATGGAACAATTACCAGCCTTTACTTTACTATGTTTTGCGAAATATGTCAATGACCGTATAGGGGTAAGAACTTGACTTCTAATTTTCTCAGGCAGTATTTGGCAAATTAGATACAAGTGCACAGGGACTGTTTAGACATTAAATAACAAGCTTATGTTCTATTACTCTTTTATTCGTGGCTATGAAAGAAGAGGTAGTTCAGCAAAAAATACATTAAGAAAACGAATTAATTTAACATAGGGTCCATTTACCAAGTGTCTCTCAGTGCCTAAGCACATAGAGCAAAAATTGAAATATCCTTCTGCAGATATGCCCTCTTGGTTCCTGATATGCTGTAATGTACAGATTTTCTGAGGAAGAGACTGCTTCCAGGCAGCAGTATTTAATTGTCATTGATGAACTCAACCTCATAAAGTAGTTTAGTCCCCTTTATACAGACTTAATTCCCTGAGATTTTTGCATCATTCTGCTATCATCCACAACCTCATTAGCTGGCTGTGGAAAATGTTTCTTCCTGTTTCAACTAATTTCAGTCAGTTACCCCTACTTTATGAGCCAGTGGCAATTCTGCATCCACTTTCTCCATTCCCTCATCATTTTGTGTACTTGTCTGTTACCCTTCCTCAATAGCAGTTCTTATGCTGAAAATTCTTTTACAAAGCTGATTTCATGTTGTCTCATCTATCTTCTGTACATTTTGGTTTTCATCATGTGTAAAAACTCAAGTAATTAAAAATGTAATGAACCTGGGACTGAGCATATTTGTTTGTTTTTGTAACATACTGCATATCAGAGTTTTAAAGGAGTAAAATTCCTCGAGTATTTATTTGAGTGGTTAAGACAGTTGCTAGTTCCACCATCATAATTTAGTCTAAATTATATTCTGCCTGCGCTACAAGGACTCTGCCTATTTCTATGTTTAAAAACTGCAACATGTGCACTGAAAGAAGAGCTATTAAACTCTTAGAAAACTTACTTTAAGAAGCCATCGCTTTTATTAAAAGAAAACAAACAACCAAACTTGAAAAGGATTAGAAGATCCTTCACAAGATCATAAATTAGACAAAACTAGCACAAGAACTACTTCTTGCAGCACCTCTTGAACATGTCTATTGAAGGCACTGCCCATACCCCATGTCTTCCACTATACTTCCATTCATCGAATCTTGACTGCTGTTGATTTATAGGAAATTTTCATGTCTGATGGTAGATTTCTTATTTATTTGGAGAAAAAGATTACAGAAATGTCCCTTTACTGAAAAGCCAGCAGACACAAGTGACTGTCTCAGTACATGCAGACTGATCTTTCACTCAATCGCACTGGGCTTTGAGCATGATGAAGGACTGCCCCTCTGATCAGCCATTCAGATGCAGTAAGTTTTCAATAAAATATTTGGTGTAAAGAATTGAAAAGCCACGAATAGGAAATCAATGCTGGAAGATACAGTCACCCCCAACAAAAGGCTCCCAACTTTCAGAACTTTCATGGCCTCATGGGTGCTATATTAACTTGACTATTTAAAAGAAATAAACAGGAAGAGCACCTGAAAACTCTAACAGCAGTTTTGATCTCTAAACACTAGATTTCTATATGACATCATCTTCACATCTGACCAAGCAAGAAGCATCAATATGAAGACTCCAAAAAGAATCTAGGTAAGAGGAAAAAGTGCCATTTAAAAATCAGAATAAAATAAAAATATTGCATATTGGTAATTTGGTGGTGCCTTTACACAAAAGCAGAATAAATGATTTATGATAACTTGTAACTGGCTCTCCAGAAGAGCACACCAAGTGCACCATGCACAATAGTGCCCAAAATACATATACATATGCTGAAATAAATAGTTCTACACCTGATTTGTTCATAACAGTGAACCTACCTCTGTTTTCATTCTTTTACTGTTTCAGTACTCCTATAAACAAAACAGAAACAACCCAGCAAACTAATCCAAACACTATTTTGGAAAAATATTGTAGCAATAGTACCTTTAGGAGAAAAACTGTTTGAATAATTATATTGTGTGTGGACTCTAAGCCTCCAAATCCAAATTCCACAGTGAGTAAACATTTAGCATAAATATTTATTCAGATCACATTAACACTTGAAGTGTGTGTCTGAACAAATGGATAACTCCTTCTATTACTACAGTTTTTGGGAGGCTGTGTGACAGTGATGCAGGTCATAAAGATTAATTCATTTTATACCTTCATCTACTTATTTTTGCATATGAACATGAAAATTATCAAGTTAAACTCTGCCTTGTTACTCAAAATGTACCCCTTGAGATCAGAGTTTAGTATAAATTGTGAAACTACTATATTTTTCAGTATATATGTTTTTATTTTCAAGTGAAAATTAATTCTTTAAATCTCATTAAAAAACACACAACTGTTAATATATTCAGTCTCATATTTACATATTTACTATAGTCTATCAAGCAAATTCTGACAAGACATATTCCTTTGAATAATACAAAATTAATAATTCTTGTTGCAATCATATAATAAATATGGAATAGCAGAAACACAAAAATTAAACAGAAAGTAAAATTTTAAACATTTGGAATAGAGATTTTTCTCCTTCAGGACTTTTTTCTCCTGTATTAGTAGCTTTAAATGAAAAGTTTCCTATGTTCTTTTGGGGGGACTTCTATCTATAGCATATACCTATATCACTGCCCCCACAAAGAATTATCTAGATTAACTGTTTATATATAATTATGTAAGGCAGCCTGCATCTCATCATGCCAAAAACATATATTCTATTAAGCTGTCAGTACCAATCTGACTGGCAACTTCAAAGGTGAATATCTTTCCATCATTACAAGTATTTAACCACGGGAAACCTCATTTTTCAAATTATTCTGAGGCAAAGAGTAGAGTAGCATTTACTATAGCTTTGGGAATGGCCACCCCTAGTAAATCTGCATGAAGTAACTAAAAAAAATGTGTGCAGCTTTTAAACATGAAGTTAATATTTCATTTTTTTCCCCACGGTGAATGATTCACTTACAAGAGGAAGGGAACCTTAATAACCTAGTCGCCAGTTGCATCACCATAATAACTAAAAGCAAAACTGCCAAATCCTCACAAAGTAGCAGAGTGAATATGCCTCTTTTTTTGTATTTATTTTTTGTCTTTTTTGCGGCACAAAAACACTGGTTTAGAAAGAAGTGGCAGAGCCTTACCTTGGCTGAGTGCTCCATGGTGACAACCACTTTGGTCTGCGCACTGGATACCAGGTCCATGGCACCCCCCATTCCTTTCACCATCTTACCCTAAAATTAAATTTTAAATGGAAATGTAATATTATTAGTAGTATTAATACTATTATTTTAAACGATATATAACATTGCGGCTGCAAGTGACAGCACAAGATAGACAACTTTTCCTGCATCGGAAGCCCACCTATTTCATAACCACAGCATTCAAACACCAACAGAGTGAAGAGAGCTGTCTCATTCTTGGCTCTACATGACACACATGGGAGAAGAGTAGAATATGGAGAGCCACTGCCACAGTTGTTCCCTGGAGTATAACCAAAATCTAAGTAGTACCATTGGCTTAGTGGAAGCACTGACACTGAGGAGCAATGAATTTAATTCCAATGGTTTTGTCCCTTGAAAAGCAAAGTGTACATCCTTCTGTTGATGGAAATGTCACTGCTTCTCCAAAAGAAATTTCTACTAACAAATGCAGCAACAAGAATATCTGAACACTGTACATCCATCTGACAGTTGAGAAAGTCACTTGCCACTTCAAAAAGCCATGCCTTGTATCACTGTATCAGTATAAATCAGTAATTTTTGTTCTATTCCAGATGTCTGTAGACGTCATTTCAGAGTATGGGCAAATATATAAATGTGGCTCAGTATTCACTTCTGTTTGTCCCTCAAAACAAGCAATGCTTTCAGCCTCTGAACTCAGTCTTCTCTTACAGTGTTTATCACAGCAGGTGTCTTCTGGCTTGGTGTTCAGCTACCTCTATTTTTACTTTCCTTAACGCTATGGCATTCAATCCTGCCTGCTTCCATTATTACCTTAAACTGGATGCACCTGATCTTGGAAGATAAAGAGGTCCAGACCTGACACATTACTGACAGGAAATGATCAGAAGTACAAAGTTCTCCAAGTATGAGCAGAGGCAAGCACTTTTGAACAAGCACTAGACCCCAATAACCAAAGGTGGCAACAACCTCACGTACCAATTCAGAGATGCCAAGCAGGAAAGAAAGGGGAGTGGAAGAGAGGTTAGTAGGAAACACGATACAAGGAGGGCAATGAGTGAAGGGCCTTGAAAGGAAGCCCAGCATGAGGAGTGGCTGACATTAGGTCAGTCTGGAGAATAGGAGGGGACGGGGAAGCGAAGGAGCAGGCCCTGATAACTTCTGTGTGGTGACCAGTGACAAGCCCTGAGGGACAGGCCTGAAGCTGTGTCTGGGATGGGTTAGGCTGGTATAAGAAAAGGGTTTTTCATCCAGAGGGTGGTTTTCACCCAGGGCACTAGAACAGGCTCCCCATGGCAGTGGTCACAGCACCAGCCTGACAGAACTCAAGAAGTGTTTGGACAATGCTCTCAGGCACATGGTGTGACCCTTGGGGATGGTGCTGTGTAGGGCCAGGAGTTGGACTTGGATGATCCTGGTGGGTCCCTTCAAACTCAGAATATTCTGATTCTGTGATTCTGTCAATTTTACAGATTAAAATAAATTAATTTCTGCCTCAAATGGTTTGTATTTGATTTTGAGTGGTTATATGGACAGTAATATAAGATTTACTGTTACAGATATAAAACCTAAAAGTTTATTATTAAATGCCTGGAAAACTTCTTAGTACAAAGTTTTTCTCTTGTGCTTCCTTTTATCAGCTATGTGATCCAATACCTTACAAGTATCAGTACCTAAGGTCCATGATAAAAAACATATGGAAGAGACTTGTTGCATTAAACTGCCAGCTAGATCATTATGGTCTCTTATGTAATGAAGGCAGCTGTATTGGTTTGGCACAGCCTAGTTTTTGGCAGCACAAAGATGGCTCCTGTGAGGATCTGCTGGAAGCTTCCCCCATGTCCAGTAGAGTCAAACCCTGATGGCTCTGAAGATGGATATGCTGCTGGCCAAAACTGGGCCAGTAAGAGGCTGGTAATGCCTCTGTGATGACATATTTAAGAAGAAAATCAAAATAAAGAAATGGGGTTTTGCTTCTTGTCAAGAGAAGAGGAGGAGGTGAGAACATGTGAGGGAAAACAACATGGAGACACCAAGGTCAGTGGAGAAGGAGGGCAGGAGGTGCTCCAGGCTCTGAAGCCAAGATTCCTCTGCAGCCGTGGTGAGACCATGGTGGAGCAGCTGTGCCCCTGCAGCCCGTGGGGATCCACAGGGAATGCAGAGATCCACCCACAGCCTGTGGGGATCCAGGGGGGATGTAAAGATCCACTCACAGCCCGTGGGGATCCATGGNTAGTCCGTGGGCATCCAGGGGGGACGCAGAGATCCGCCCACAGTCTGTGGGGATCCATGGGGGATGCAGAGATCCATGCACAGCCCATGGGGACCCACAGGGGATGCAGGGATCCACCCACAGGCCACGGGGATCCAGGGGGGATGCAGAGATCCACCCATAGTCCGTGGTGTCAGAGTCTGAGATCCCTCATTTGCCTCACAACTGTCTTCAAGGGGTCTCAAGGACTAAGACCCCAGTCGAGACTCTGGCCTGTCCAAGGTGGGGGGGAAGGCCTGCCAGAACTTGCAGGTGTGTTCACTGGACCAGAGACTGGGAACAATGGACTGGGCTTGCTCTGGTTTGTTCAGTTCCTGCTGTGTGGGTCGGAACGACCCTAACCACTGTACTGCCCACACCATGGACCGTGGCCAGGTGCAGCTGGTNTGTACTGCCCACAGCATGGACAGTGGCCAGGTGCAGCTGGTTTTGGAGCCACACAGAACAATGAACTTGCCATAGCCCTCCGTGCAGCCAGGCAGCCAGCACCTTGGCCAAATGCCCCTCGCTCCGAGAAGATCTATAAAGACTGTGAACATCAGGACCCACTTTGTGCACACCCCACGGAAGGAAGACGCATCTATGGGCTCATC
>VWYE01029106.1:3830-16835 GCA_013398995.1 Alaudala cheleensis
CGTTTCTAATATCACCGGCTCGTTCCCGGTTGGGGCTCGGCGTGTCCCGGAGCCGCCGCGTCCCGCATCCCGCATCCCGCATCCCGCCGCCCGCGCTCAGTCCCCGCCGCGCCGGGACTCGCCGCGATCACTTCTGGCTTGTGGCGAACCCCGAGAAGTTCGGGGCGCCCTCGGTGCGGCCGCCGAGCGCTCCGGGATCCCGGCGATGCTCCGCGTCCCCGCCGCTCCTCCGCCGCTACCGGAGCCCGCAGCGGCTCGGCGGCCGCTCGGCGATCAGGGCCGAGGCCTCCCGGTGCCCAGCGCAGCGCTCGGGCAGCTCGGCAGGCACCGGAGCGGCGGCCGTGACCTCCCTCCTCACCGGGAGCCCGGTTCCATCGTTATCCCGGCCTCGGGCATCCCGGGGAAAGCGCCCCGCCGCTCACCGACAGCCTCCGCTTGTCGCGATAGGCGCCCTTCGCCCACAGCCCGGTTGTCCCGGTCCGAACCGGGGACAGCGGCCGAGCAGCGCTCGGGACGAGCCCCGGGGTCCCGTCCGTGGTGTCCCCACGGGCCTGCCGCCGGTCCCGCCGGGGTCACGATAGGGTCAGGCCTCTCCTGGGCCGGTTCCAGCCCTACCGGGGCCGCCCCGACGGTACCGGCACCGGGAGAGGGCCGAGGGTCGGTGCCCAAGGCCGGGGCAGGGGCTCTGCCCGGTTTCACCATCTTGCTGCGGCCGCCACGAACGGTGCGGACAAAATGGTGGCGGGCAGAAAACGGCGCAGATCACCGGGATGGAGGCGAAACGAACGGGGGGAGAACCTGGCGGGGCCAGCCGGGCTGCGGGGACACCGAGCCACCGGTCCCCACCCGCCCCGGCCTCCGCCGGGCAGGGCCGGGAGCGAGCGGCGGCTGGGCCCGGGCAGAGCCTCCCGCTCGGTTTTGGGGCAAAGCGGGAGGTTAAAATGGTCACTTTTATATTTTAAATTTTTTTTCTTTTTCATATTTTGAATTTTGCCCTCGCTGCTTATCCCGGGAAAGGCGGCCCGGCTGCCACGGCGGCCCCGGCCCCGGTGAGGAGCGGCTGCCGTGGAGCTGCCACCATTGCAGCTCCAGTGCAGCTCCAATGCAGCCCCGGTGCTTTCGGTGAAGTCGGGGGGTCCTGGTGACCCCCTCACACCGGCCGGGTCCTGTCGGGGTCTCGTTCCGCTCGCCGGTCCCGCCGTACCGGGGATGGTCCGTGCGGGACGGAGCCTCCCCGTCACCTCCCGGGGACAAATGGGACAGGGAGGGACCTGGGCAGCCCCGGCGCCGGTCCCGCTGTCACCGCGGCCACTGGGGCTAGGGACACACCCGGGGTTGTTCCTCCCGGTCACCTCCCGGGCCTGGGCCCGGTGGCCGCAGAGCACGTGGAGGGACCCCGGTGGCATTTGGTGCCACCCCATGGCACGGAGGGGACACCCTGGGGGCTGGCAGGGGGGGTGTGCGCCCCAAAAGGTCCTGGCAGCTGTGTTGGTGAGGGAACCCCGGTGGGCACGGGGTGTCCCTGTGCCAGGAAAAGGTGTCCCCATGGATCTGGGTGTCCTCTGCTCTTTCGGGGGATTTCAACCCCAGCCCTGTCCTGGCTCTAGAGCCACCAGGTGCACCCCTGTCCCCAAGAGCAGATGTCACCAGCGAGGCCCAAGGCTCCGGATCCCCCTCGGGGCAGCCCCGGGAATCGTTTGGGGCTCCAGAATGGGAAAAGGCAGCGGGTTCCAAAGGCTGGAATGGGGGGGAACAGCCTGAGCACCCCAAAAGCTGCAGTAGGGCAGCTCAGCAGGGCTGGCACGAGGGGTTGGGTGTCCCCTGTGCCGCGCTGTCACCGCGGCCGTGCTCTTTTCCCCGCGGTCCCTCCGGAGCTGCTCCAGCTGCCGGGGGGGATAACAATAAATAATGCCCGAGCCGAGGCCGAGGGCGCAGCTGCTGCCCTGGATCCGGCGTTCCCGGATTGTTGTTGTGCAGGACGTGGGCAGGGACGTGGGCACGGGAGTGCGGACGTGGCCTGGCCATCGTCACCGCTCTTCCCACACAAAATGGTTCCCGGCGCTGATCCCGCCGGAAAAGCCGCTGATCCGCCTACAGCCCCCGTCCTGCCCGGCAGCTCCGGGCCAGCCCGTGGGGTTCGGGGTGTGGGTGAGGTGCCACCGCCCCCTGTGCCACCCCGGGTGTCCCCANGCCATTCCAATCTCGGTGCCATCATTCCCATCCCAGCACCACCATTCCCATCTCCGCTGTCCCCACTCTCTCCATCACCCCATTCCCGCCTTCTCCTCGCTGTTTTCCTCCTTCCTTCCCCAGGAATTTCATAATCCCTTCATGCCCGACTCAGCCAGAGGGAGGGAGGGAGGGAGGGAAGGAGGAAGGGAAGGAGGGAGGCGATTTTTTTGACCTCCAACTGGGATCTCTCTGGAACTGGGATCCAACATCCCAAACTCAGGGCCTGGCTTGGGGCTTGGAGCCACTTCCTGGCTGGATTTTAACCCTCTGGAAAAGCCCCTGGGAGCTCTGCAGGGAGGGCTCACCCACACCAAGTCAGGCTTTGGGATCTGGGAAGATCCCAGCAGGTGATTCCCGAGGCTCATTTTGATTCCTGGGAGCTGGGACAGAATTCCTGGCGATTTTTTTACGGCAGAGTTCGTCCTTTCCCGGTGGGAAGCGAAGCCACGGAGGCTCCTCTGGGATGGAGCCAGACCCTCAAGCTTTTCCTTCCCTGGATATTCCCAACCTCGTAAAATCCATGGCCGGGAGCAGCTCGGCCCCCACGGTGCTCCCAAAAATCATCCTTTAATAGGAAACAGCCCCAAAATGCGAGCTGAGCTTTCCAAGGAAATATTCCTTCAGTCAGGATAATTCCAGAGAGATGGGAATCGTAATAGAGGGGAATTTTTTCCGATATTCCCAAGGAAGAACAGGAATCAAAAATTACCTAAAAATTACAGGGGAAAAAAAAAAAATCTTTAATTCAAATTCCCCCTTGGCACAAATCTCCTCTTTGCTCCTGGCTTTCCAAGCTGTTATTTCCAGGGTGAAATGTTCCCTTTTCCCAAAAACCTTTATGCTTCTTATTAGAAAAAAATTTGATTTTATTATTAGAAAAAATTTCTATTTATTAGAAAAAAAATTTTAAAACCCTTTAAAAAAACCCCATAATTCCTGGAGACTTCTTGCCTTTCCTTGGATATTTATAAACTGTCCCCATTTGAGGGAAGAACCAAGCCACGATTTAGCTCCAGCTGGTGGAACTCCACCTCCAGCCGCTCTTTAATTCCGTTTATTTCCCATTTTACCCCCAAAAAAGCTCATTTTTGGACCGAATCTTTTCGGGGGTTTTTTGGGGTTTTGGTTTGGTTTTTTTTCCTTGATGATTTTCCCTCATTTCCCCGGCAGATGCCAAAGGGACGATCCGGGAGATCGTGCTGCCCAAGGGGCTGGACCTGGACCGGCCCAAGCGCACGCGGACGTCCTTCACGGCGGAGCAGCTCTACCGCCTGGAGCTGGAATTCCAGCGCTGCCAGTACGTGGTGGGCCGGGAAAGGACGGAGCTAGCGCGGCAGCTCAACCTCTCCGAGACCCAGGTGAGACCCCCGCGGGCTCGGGGACATCGCGGCGGCCGCGTCCCCGAACCCCTCGGGCGCGTTAAACGTCACGTTTCGGCTTTTGTTGGGATCTGCCGAGACCTTCACCTCTCGTGGCGGTCGATGAGGGTTGAGTTGTGTCCTACAAAGCCGCGTTTGCCACTTCCGTGCTCGTGGCGTGGCTTTGACCCAGCTTAGGAACATTCTGGAATCTGATTGAGGTCACACAGTGGTGTATTTATATTTATATTTATATTATTTATATTTATTTTGCCATGACAATGTGAGCGTTGGCGGCTCCGTGAGTTTTTGGCACGAACAATCCGTGCGAGATGTTCAAAACCATCCTACGTCGGCAAAACAAGACCTTGGCTTTCTAGAAAATTCCGTTTGGGCTGTTAAAATGAGAGAAGTGTCCCAAAAAATCCCGTTTTCCTCCATCCCGTCCTTGGAATGGTTGGGGACAACCCTGAGGGGTCTTTGGTGTCCCCTCAAACGTCCGGCAAAGGAGGTTGGAAGGGGCTTGGAGCAATCTGGGATAAGGGAAGGTGGCACTGGATGAGCGTTGAGGTTGTTTCCAGCCCCATTCCATGATCCCATGAAAAGCAGGAAGAGGAAGGAGAGGTGACAGCGGTGACCCTGGATGGGACACGATGGGGATCGGGATGTTTTGGGGGCCGCTCCCGCTTTTCCTGCGCCCCGATCCCGGCGGGATTGTCCATGGAATGAGCCCTGGGGCTCGTCTCCGTCGCCTTCCTGGGATGGTGGGGAAGGATTTTCCTGGTTTTCCTGTGCCGGGGAGATCCGGGAGAATGGATGGGGCGAGCTCTGAGGGTGGCGCCTCTGATGGGTTTGGCTTAGAACAGCATTTGTCAATTAACAGCAATCGTAATTAATGAAATAACATCAATAATTGAAAATAACAGTAATAATATCAATCATAAAATAATAATAATAATATAATTCTAAATAAAGGTGGGATTTGGGGGGATCCCGCTGCTGGGTGAGGGGAAATCGGCGTTCCGGGATGTTTTGGGGTGGTGGAATAGCGGGATTTTGGTGAGGAGGAGGATTTGGGTGGGATTCGGCTGTGCCGTCGTCAGGAGGAAGGTGTTCCCTGTTCCCAAATTCCCAGTGTCACCTCCACGGTGCCAGGAGGGTCACGGGTGGCCTTGGCCATGTCACACTGCGGGAACAGCTTTGTCCCCCCGGTGAGGGGTTCCCTTTTCCCAGTGTCCCTCTTCCTGAGGTCCCTCTTCCCAGGATTCCTCTTCCTGGGGTTCCTCTTCCCGGGATTTCTCTTCCCAGGGTCCCAGTGTCACCTCCAAGGCACCAGGAGGGTCACGGGTGGCCTTGGCCGTGTCACACTGCGGGACGAGCTTTGTCCCCAACACAGGCAGCCACTGATGGGTCCCTCTTCTTGGAATCCCTCTTCCAGGGATTTGTCTTCCTGGGATCCCTCTTTCCTGGGATTTCTCTTCCCGAGGTCCCACTGTCACCTCCACAAAGCTGGGAGTGACAGGGGCAGCTTGGCCGTGCCATGGCAAGGGACAAGCTCTGTGTCCCTGGCGTTGGATCACTCTTCCCAAATCACACTTCCCAGGATCTCTCNAGCGGGAAGAGGAAGGACCAGGAGGTGACAGGGGTGACCCCAGGTGGGACACTGTGGGGATTGGGATGTATTTGGGGCCGTTCCCGCTTTTCCTGCGCCCCGATCCCGGCGGGATTGTCCATGGAATGAGCCTTGGGGCTCTTCTCCGTCGCCTTCCTGGGATGATGGGGAGGGATTTTCCTGGTTTCCCTGTGCCGGGGAGATCCGGGAGAATGGATGGGGCGAGCTCTGAGGGTGGCGCCTCTGATGGGTTTGGCTTAGAACAGCATTNAGGAACAGCTTTGTCCCCCCGGTGAGGGGTGTCCTTTTCCCAGTGTCCCTCTTCCTGAGGTCCCTCTTCCCAGGATTCCTCTTCCTGGGGTTCCTCTTCCCGGGATTTCTCTTCCCAGGGTCCCAGTGTCACCTCCAAGGCACCAGGAGGGTCACGGGTGGCCTTGGCCGTGTCACACTGCGGGACGAGCTTTGTCCCCAACACAGGCAGCCACTGATGGGTCCCTCTTCTTGGAATCCCTCTTCCAGGGATTTGTCTTCCTGGGATCCCTCTTTCCTGGGATTTCTCTTCCCGAGGTCCCACTGTCACCTCCACAAAGCTGGGAGTGACAGGGGCAGCTTGGCCGTGCCATGGCAAGGGACAAGCTCTGTGTCCCTGGCGTTGGATCACTCTTCCCAAATCACACTTCCCAGGATCTCTCTTCCCAAATCTCCCTTCCCAAATCCTTCCCAAATCCTCCTTCCCCAATCCCCCTTCCTATATCCCCCTTCCCAGGATCCCCTTCCCAAGTCCTTCCCAAATCCCTCATCCCAAATCCCCCTTCCCAGGATCCATCTTACCAAATCCCTCTTCCCAGGATCCCCCTTCCCAAATCCCTCTTCNTCCCAAATCCCCCTTCCCAGGATCCATCTTACCAAGTCCCTCGTCCCAGGATCCCCCTTCCCAAATCCCTCTTCTAAAATCCCCGTTCCCAAATCCCCCTTCCCAGGATCCCCCTTTCCAAATCCTTCCCAAATCCTCCCTCCCAAATCCCTCTTCCCAGGATCCATCTTTTACCAAATCCCTCTTCCTAAATCCCCCATCCCAAATCCCACATTCCAGGATCCCTCTCCAGGCTCTCTCCGGCCGTTCCCGGCAGTGCCAGGATTTGTCCCCGGGGCTCGGGGGCTGTTCCCAGCAGGGCGCCGGGGTGGGGAGGTCACGGCCTTTCCTTAGGGATGAAATTCCCATCTTTTCCCGCCTCCATCCCTGGGTGAGAAAATTCCCACCCCGTGGGTCGGCTCCTGTCGCTTCTCCTCTGCTCTCCCCCTTCCCGCACCATTTTCCTTCCTTCATCCCTGTCTCCTTAAATTCCTCTCCCGGCTTTTTGCACCGATTTTCCTCCCGTTTTTCCATCCCCGCAGCCGATTCCCAGTTCCCAGAACCTTCCCGGCTCCCCCCGGCCGCCTGATTTCCCCCAGAATTCCCAAATTCCTCCTCTTCCTCGGCAGGGATGGTTTCACTCTCAGGCATCGCCCTTTTCCCGATTCCTGGTTTTTCCACCACCAGGATGTTTCCCTCGGGAATTCCCAGAGCTTTCAACCGAGTTTTCCAAGCCCCCTTTGGGTCTGGAAGGGGCTGATCCCACCTGGATGTGACCTGGAGAGGGAAAAGCCACCGCCAGCCCCTCCTGTCCCCACCCAACTCCTCCGGACTGGGATAAATCCAACTTTTGCAGCAATCCCAGGATTTGGGATCTGGTGATTCATTCCCGGAGCAGCTCCCAGAATTTAGGGAATTTTCGATCCCAACCAGCAGCATCTCCTGGCTTTGTTTTTTGGTAGGAGGGACAGGGGACAGATTTTTTCCAGCCCCTCCCTGGGCTGGATTTCGATTCCAAGACCAGGAAGCTGCTCCTGACTTTTCCCTGCGGATTTGATGGGAACCCTGAAGGAAAAGGGGCCACCAGGGCTGGGAATTTTTTTTTGTGCCTGTGGATGTTTGGGAAGGGGAGGGGGAAGGATGATTCATCCCGGCGAGGAGGGAATGTGACGAGATGGGAAGAGACACGGTGAGATCGCAGCTGGAATGCTGCAGCCCAGCATTCCCGGGAGCGGGGCTGGAATCCTGCCGAAATCCGGCTGGAAATGAGGGGGGGAAAAGGAGGATTTCGGCTCTGGTTTTACTTTCCTGGGAGCTGATCCCGCTGTTGGGCGGAGCTGGAGGCAGGATGGGTTGGGGAGTGCGGGATTTGGGAATCTTCGGAAGCGAGAGGATCCGGGGAGAGCTGGGATCACACACGGGAGAGGGAAAATCGCTCAGGGAAGAGCAGGATCAGCCCAGAAATGATGGGAATCACCTGGAAGTGAGGGTGGGATCATCCAGGGAGACCAGGGATCGCTCAGGGGAGAGGGAAAATCACTCAGGGAAGAGCAGGATCAGCCCAGAAATGATGGGAATCACCTGGAAGTGAGGGTGGGATCATCCAGGGGAGAGCTGGGATCACCCAAGAAAGATGGGAATCACCCAGGGGAGAGGAGGAATTGGCCAGAGAAGAGGAGGAATCACTCAGAAAATATGGGAATCACCCAGGAGTGAGGGTGGGATCATCCAGGGAGGGCAGGGATCACCCAGAAAAGCTGGGAATGATGCAGGAGTGAGGGTGGGATCATCCAGGGAGAGCAGGGATCACCCAGAAAAGCTGGGAATGATGCAGGAGTGAGGGTGGGATCATCCAGGGAGAGCTGGGATCACCCAGAAAAGCTGGGAATGATGCAGGAGTGAGGGTGGGATCATTCCAGGGAGAGCTGGGATCACCCAGAGGAGAGAGGGATCAGCAGGAGGGAATTTTGGAGCCGCTCCTGCTCAGCCAAAGGTGCTTCCACCCATCCAGGGAATTCCAATTCCCTCCCGGGATCCACGTCCCTGCTTGGCCTTCCAGTGCTTTTCCTAATTAATCCATGGATATGATTAATGTTCAACGAGTTTAATTAACCTGGGAAATGCTTCCTTTGGAGAATAATTCCATGGAGACGCTCACCCCGAGGTCCTTGGGATGAGCTGGGAAGGGGCAGGAGCATCCCAAACTCATCCCAAATCCCGAGGGCAGCTCGGATCCGGCTTTTTCTGGGAAAACTCGCTTGATCCTGAAGGGAAAAGTGCCCCTTCCCAGTGTCATTATGGGATGGAAAATCCCAGGCAGAGGGGGCAGAAGGACCCCGGGGGAGAGCGGAGAGGGCGGAATTCCCATAAATCCCTCGTGGGGTGCGATGGGATGGGATTGGGATGGGATGGGATGGGATGGGATGGGATTGGGATGGGATGGCTGAAGGGATTTGCTCTCAGGATCAGGAGTTCCATGCCAGGCTCAGGTTGAAGTGATCCCGATGTTTTCCCGCCCTCCTTAGGGCCAGGACAGGGAGGTGACACTCGGGACACGGGGCAGTCCCAAGTTTTGCCAGGGAAGGTTTAGGTTGGATTTTTTTGGGGACAATTCCTACATGGAAAGGGTTTCCCAAGTGCCCAGGGCAGGGCTGGATCCCCATTCCCGGGGGGATTCACCAGCCCTGTGGATGTGGCATCTTGGGAATGTGGTGGTGGCCTTGGCAGTGCTAATTCTGGAGTCTCCAAAGGTTTTTCCAACCTCAGTGATCCCATAATTCCAAGATTTCTGCCCCCCTGGCTGCTGGCAAATCCACGGGATTCTCCTGGGCTCAGCTGGGCCACCCTGCAACCCCATCACGGCCCCACACCCCCTGGAGCATCCCGGGATTCCCAAATGGAGCAAAACATCTGGGAAAGGCCGAGGGAGGCCGGGAAGGGTCTATTTATAGCCCGGCAATTAAGAGGAGGCCGTTAAAAATTAATCACCTCGGCTCGTTAGCGGGGACAGAACGAGGGGCTGGGGCTGCCACGGGTTCTCCTCTCCTGGGGAAAAATAAAATCGGGAAAGATGAGGCTGGGAAGAGCTGGGAGCCCAAATCCTCTGTGATTCCCATTCCCCTCGGGAATGGGACACGGTGGAAGTGATGGGATCCATCCCAGTGATTTTGGAACTTCCAGAGGGCAGGGTTGGGATGTTGGGCAGGAATTCCTGGCTGGGAGGGTGGGGAGGGGCTGGGCTGGAATTCCCAGATCTGCTGGGGCTGCCCCTGGATCCCTGGGAATGTCCAAGGCCAGGCTGGACTTGGGGCTTGGATCCACCTGGGATAGTGGGAGGTGTCCCTGCCCTTGGGAAAAAAAGCTTTAAGATCCTTCCCAACCCAAACCAGTTGGGAATTCTGGGATTCAGTGGTTCTTTCCTGAGGGGCCTCCATCCATCCCTCCTTCCATCCCTTCTGCCGGAGCTTTATCGGGATGGGATGAACTCTCCCACCCTCTTTTCCTGGAGCACTTCCCTGACCCGCTTCCAGGAGGGATCTGAGCTATCCCAGAGGATCTGGGAACAGCATGCAGCAGCTGCCAAATCCTTGGGAATCGGTGGCAGTGGGGGACATCACCCCAAATGATCCCACATTTAACGGGATCGGGTCTGAAAGGAATGGAGGGGGATCCTA
Source organism: Alaudala cheleensis (assembly GCA_013398995.1). NCBI lineage: Eukaryota > Metazoa > Chordata > Aves > Passeriformes > Alaudidae > Alaudala > Alaudala cheleensis. The sequence continues at coordinate 13,560 of VWYE01029106.1, forward strand.
AATCCTGGTAACCACTGGAGATTCCCGGGATTTCATCCTTCATCCCGTTGCCACATCCCAGCCTGCGTCAGAGCACGTTCCTGGAGCAGACCCAGCTCACGTGGCCCCGCTAATCCCGGCCCCTCCTCGGGGGGGGACAATAAAGCCGGGCCTAAGCGGGGACACCGCGGTGGCAGCGCCAGGAGGATCCCGAATTCCGGCATTGGGATCCCGAAAACCCGGCAGGGAGCTGGGCTGGGGGGGGTAGATTTTGGATTTGGAAGAGTGTTCCTAAATAGGGGAGCGGCGAAATTGGGAGATTTTTTATCAAGGATGAGGTGGATATTTGGAATCCCAAAATATATCCCAAAAAAATCTCCGTGCTTCCAGAATTCTCCANCTAAGCGGGGACACCGCGGTGGCAGCGCCAGGAGGATCCCGAATTCCGGCATTGGGATCCCGAAAACCCGGCAGGGAGCTGGGCTGGGGGGGGTAGATTTTGGATTTGGAAGAGTGTTCCTAAATAGGGGAGCGGCGAAATTGGGGTGTGCTGTGGGATGGATGAGGTGGATATTTGGAATCCCAAAATATATCCCAAAAAAATCTCCGTGCTTCCAGAATTCTCCAAACACGGAGTTAAATTACTGATGGGGGCAAAAAAAAAAAATGGGAATAATTCACCGAGATTTTTTATCAAGGATTTACAATCCCCCCTCCTCAAAAAAAGAAAAAATCCCAGGATTTCAGGATTTCTGATGGAAGGTTTTGATTCCTGATGAGGGGTGTTCCCAGGGCAATCCCAGCTTCCTCCAAGTGGATTCAATTGGAATGTTCTCCTGAAGTTATGGTGGGATTTGGGTTTGGTGATGAGTTTTTGGTGAGTTTTGGGGCTGATCCCAATGCTGGGTTGAAATTCCCACCCACAGATCCCATCTAGATCCCTGGGATTTCATGGAGGGTGTCGCCACCCATCCCAAACTCCAAAAATGGGGGAATTCCCCTCCAGCTTTGCCAAATTTTCCGTTTCCAAAGGGCACCCGAGCCGGGAATATCCAGAACTTTGGAGCAGGAGCTGGACACGGGCCTGGCTTCCAGCTGGAATTTTGGGAAGGGGCTGTGCTGGGAATGGGCTCCCGGATGAGGGTCAGGGACGATTCCGGTTGGATCCGCATTCCCAAAGGGCTTGGAGGAGGGTTTGGAATGGTTGGCGCAGCAGGAAGCGCTGGAATGGCGGCCGAGGGACGGATCCGTCCGCGCTCGGAGCAGGGAGAGGCGGAAAGGTCACGGAGCCGCGGGCTCCGGCAGCGATCCCGATGGATTACACAACACCGGGATCCGGGATCCCAGCGCGGCCGGAGAGAGGAGAAAGAGGAGGGAAAAGGAGGAGGGAAAAGGAAGGAGAGGAGGAGGAGGAAGGTGGCACAGGACGATGCCGGCGTCAGCTGCCGGCGTTGCGGAGCTAATCCCGGCCGATTCCAGCCAGGAATAGCGCGGGATGGCGGAGCCGGGGGCCACACGTGCGCCAGGGACGCGTGACGGCGACGGGGTCAGCGGCGGGGCAGGGACACCCAAAACAAACACGGNCACCAAACACGGCCCCAAAACAAACACGGCCCCAAACCCCAAACACAGCCCCAAACCCCAAACATGGCCCCAACCCCAAATCCGGCCTCAAGCCCCAAACACGGCCCCAAACCCCAAACACGGCCCCACGGCTGCGGGGTGGGATTGGGATTGTGCTGTTTGCCAGATAAACACTGGGAAAACGGCGGGTTTTGGGAATCTGGGAGTGCTGGAGAGTGTGGGGTGGATATTCCTCGGATCTGCCTGGGCGGGGATGGGGGTTTGGGATCCCAGTGAGGGGCGATTCCCACCACGGCTCAGTTCCGATGCGATGGGAAGCGGAGGATGAGGATGGAAAACGGGAGCCATGATGAGAGGAGAACAATTCCAGTCCCATCCGTGTGGTGCTATGGGATGGATGGAGGGATGGATGGATGGATCCATGGATCCATGGATGGATGGATGGATGGATCCATGGACGGATGGATGGATGGATCCATGGATGGATGGATGGATGGATCCATGGATGGATCCATGGATGGAGGGATGATGGATGGATCCATGGATGGATGGATTGATGATGGATCCATGGATGGATGGATCCATGGATGGATGGATTGATGATGGATCCATGGATGGATGGACGGGCAGTTACTGGGCTGAAAACCCGCACAAATCCCCGGATCGCCGAGATCCGTGGAACGATGAGCTCCCACCCTTTGCCTTCCCAGAAAAGGAGTTTCCATCGGGATCCCCTCCTTGGGAACGATTCCCTTTGTGGCTCGGAGCTGTTCGGGGAAGGGCAGGGTGGGAGCAGCAGCCCCGCGTCTCCAGAGGAGGAATCCTGGGATGTGGCACTCTCAGGGGTCACGGCACGGGATTCCAGGGATCCAACCCCTTTCCATGACAGCCATGGAAAACCGGGATGGAGCCGATGTAGTGGGCTCCAGGTGATTCCGTGGGCTCCAGATGATTCCATAGGCTCCGNCCCAGAAAAGGAGTTTCCATCGGGATCCCCTCCTTGGGAACGATTCCCTTTGTGGCTCGGAGCTGTTCGGGGAAGGGCAGGGTGGGAGCAGCAGCCCCGCGTCTCCAGAGGAGGAATCCTGGGATGTGGCACTCTCAGGGGTCACGGCACGGGATTCCAGGGATCCAACCCCTTTCCATGACAGCCATGGAAAACCGGGATGGAGCCGATGTAGTGGGCTCCAGGTGATTCCGTAGGCTCCAGGTGATTCTGTGGGATCCAGGTGATTCCATAGGCTCCANCGGAGTCACAGGGATGAATCCAAAGGGAAAGGATCCGTGGGAGGAGGAGAAATCCAGGGGGATCTCAGGGATTCGTTCGGATGTGGAATGGGGAGAGGGGGAAGGAAAATATAAAATAAAATAAAATAANCCCGTTTTCATTCCCATTTTCACGCCCTGCTTCCCGCAGCCTGCCAGGGATCAGGGATCAGGGACGATGTGGGAGCGGGAGCCCATCCCAAGGCTCGGCTTGGGAAGCGCGTCCGGCCCCTCCGAGCTCCCCGGAGCGCCGGGCTCCGGCATTCCGAGCGCGGTGACATTTGGGATGACATTCCCGGTGCCAGGGAGGAGGGGAGGGGACGCGTTCCTGCCTTCCCGGAGTCACAGGGATGAATCCGTAGGAAAAGGATCCGTGGGAGGAGGAGAAATCCAGGGGGATCTCAGGGACTCGTTCGGACGTGGAATGGGGAGAGGGGAAGGAAAATA
>VWYE01029108.1:8617-44380 GCA_013398995.1 Alaudala cheleensis
TATGATATGTTCCAGCAGAAGTTTATTCCAGCATGCTGAAGGGATCAGGGACAGAAGACACAGATCATGTGGTGCTTGGTGGTTAAGTAGGGGGTCAGTGGCCAGTGGTCTGAGGGCACAGGAGCAGTACAAAGGGCAGGGCAAAGGGCAGCAACCTATAGAGGGGATGAGGGATGAACAGTTGGGGTGGGCAGGGTTAAGTGACCAATGACAGAAGCCATCCAGGATAGATTGGCAGTGGTTCTACAAGGGGAAGTCCTCTCTTTCAGTCTAAGCAGAGAAGACTCTATGGTAAATCTTTCTAGGGCTGAGCCTGGCAGTTTCCCTGAGGGGATTTTTAGGGTTCTTACACATTATGACATATATGAAGCAAACGAATTACAAGATTTTAGTACACAACAAAATTTGAATTTTTTCCTTGAGAGGCAGTGCAAGCTACCTAGACATTCATCCCTGACCAAGAGGTATCTTTAGACTTTCATTGGTTTTATATCCCTGTTAGAAAAGTCCTCCTGTCCCTCTCCCTCCTGCGGCTGGTGTAGTCCTGGCTAGAGTGTGTGTGTGTCCAGCCAGCTTCTTCCTCTCGGGGAATGGCCGGTGGTCCCGTCCGTGCGTGCTTGCAGGAAGGAGGGAAGGGGGAGATTTCTAACATGAGTAGGATTTCTCTGGAGAAAGGATAAAGGGACACTGACTTCCAGAGAACATGCAGTTTATTCCAGCTGCTGCCTCCAAAAGCGAGGAGTCCAGCCGGGGAACCACTCTTATAACCTTGGTCCTGGGCATGGGTAACACAGGACTGTCCAATCAGGTACAGAGGAGTTGGGGAGTGACAGCATTACAGCAACCAATAGCTTTTGGGCATTTATGCATATTCATGTCCTCATTAAAACTTTCCCGCTCTCTCAGTTAGAACAAAGAGCTCGTGCTGCCACCACTCTGGGCAGCCACATATCCCCTTGTTTTTTTACACTTATTCCCTATTCTTTTGCCTATTCTCTTTTCAGGCTGATGCACACTGTCATTTCTAACTTTGCTGCATTCCTCCCTGAGATCATTGAGATCCCCTGTGATACTGTGCCTGACCTCCAGCCCTGTCATTCCCTGACAGCTCACCAAAACTGCAGGTCTTCACAATTAAAAGGGATGGAAAGTGAAGGTAGTGGAGGAACTGTCACATTAAGCACAACATCATCAACCTACTGTCAGTACCTAATAACACAATACAGAAATGGTGAGCACATAGAATCCTAATAATATTTTAGTATATATTCCTGGTAAAAGAAAGCTACTTCTGAAAAATGAGTAATTTTTGTTCTGGTGACAAGCATATCCTTCTGACTTTTCAGGAACTTTCTCTTCCATTCTTCTGAGAACAAGTCCAAAATACAAAACAACCAACTAAAAATAAAATACACAAAAAATATACTACAGAAACATTTTGTCAGCTTATTTTAGTGAATTGAATTCTAATAGTCAGTGCAAAATATAAAGTCCCAGACTAGAGTTTTTATTCTTCTCCTATCTAGATGTGTTTGAGTACCTCAATAACCTGTTAAGAATTCCAAATAGATTGGAAGTTACAATTTAAAGGTGCTGAATTCATCAAAACTTTTTTTTTGGAAATTCTGTAAAATAGTCAGTGAAATACATATATAATTCTGGTGACTGTGAAAAGACTCCATGAGTTAGCTTTCCACTCCAGATCTCAGGGAAGCTTTTTACATATCAGAGACAATTGCTGTATAGCAAATAGAACTTATTGCCAAGAGAGGCCAGGTGTTGTAACTGTAGGGGGGAAAAAACCCCCAAAACAGTGTCTCTAGTGAAGGCGTACTGGGTCATAAGCTAATGATAGTAAATGAAGACCTAACTGACATATTAAACTCCTCCAAATATGAGGAGTCTCAGATGTTCTGTGTAAGTTTATTACTGTTCACAGATTAGAAAATCCAAAAGATGCTAGTACAATTCAGTTCATATCTGAAGTGCTATGGAAGCATACATGAAAAAATTTTCTTTCTTTCTTACTTAAGGAGGAGCTTATTCTTGGAGGGTCTGTTGTGTGACATGTCAAACAAGAATTATATGAAGCGTGATTTAAAAAAATCCCATAACTATGCTTGTATACAAATATCAGCACATTTCTACATGTAGCTATTTAACCTGTGTTTGCAGATTTGATGACTGACAAATTGGGGTATTTGAACAGTTCTCCTATGCATTTCATATTGTGTTTTTAATAGAACCCAGGATACTTACTCTTCTCCTCTTACCTTCATATTTTATTCCAGTATCTTGTGTGAAAGATGCAAGGTAGACTTGCAAACAGTAGGAAGTAGTGATACTTTTGAAGCTGCCTTCTGTTTTAAACTTCCAATAAAATTAGACTTGAATAATTTATTCTTTAGGTATTGATTTATTGAAACTTCAATATATCTTAATTCCTCATTCCTCCATGCTTCAGTATTGTCTTGAAATACAAATATAGTTAAAACTGTATTAGTGTTCATGGCTAACATATTATTCACAAGAACTTGATCTTTAGATTGTAAAATGTAATTGGAAATTCACTACTGCTAGCAAAAGACCTGCAGTATCTTGAAAGATTACATCCTAAATGTACACTAATACAATAAATTCAGTTGTAATAACTGTCATTCTCATACATCTTCTGTCACGTAGAAAAGCCAAGGGTAGACAGAAGAAGCACACAAACAGTTGTGTTTTCCTTTGGCAGAGTTTTAAGAAATATCCAGCATCTTTTCCTGCATGCTAGAAAATGCAAAGGATGCTTCTTGCTTACTTTCTCTGTCTTTGGTGAAGGAAATCCAATATAGTAAGCAATCCAATTTAGGTAAATGCACATAAGGGATTCCCAAGGGCGTATCTCTCTTCTGAAGGAAGACTCTGTGTGCTGGTACAATTTTTGTAGAAGGGCACCCTGTGGCCAACATATCACCACAAAGAGTGCATGCCAGGTAATAACAGGGCCTGTCAGAAAGCAACATTCCATCAATGAATACAATCTCAGCAGTAGCTCAGTAGATGTAGCTTATAAGCCCACACTCCAATTACTGAAGCAGAATAAAAAAACCTGCAAGTGCAGGCATCTGCAGGCCACATGAAATGGGAGCTGAGCAGAACTCATGCAAAGAGATGAAGATTGTTCAACTCCACAAAGGATTTCAACCCAGAGTGTACCAGAAATCAAACTAAACCTTAGTGTTGTTTCCCTGTGGAATCTTAACAATTCAAGCTTCCCTGGAACTTAAAATTGCACAGTTATGGTCTCAAAATGCACACAACATGCTATTTACTGTGTTGTCATATTTAAATCTGTTCACTTGGATAGCAATTTAGATACTGGAAATGTTTTATTTCAGGGTCTGGATGACCAATAATGAGGTCTTAGATAATCTAAAATGATGCACACATGTAGTGCGCATCAACAGCTTTCTACAGAAATGTCAAAACACAAAAAACAAAACCCACCTTCACAGAAAGGCTGAGAACGTGCAGAGCTCACTGTGAGCTTGGCTCCTGTCTCTGCCACTGCTGTGACTGGTGTTATTGCCTTGCATTGTGTAACACCCCTCTGCCTGCCGTGCTGTGTGGGCTTTGGACTGAGTTCATGATCATCTTATGTGAGTATCACCGTTTCCACTGTGTGCAACCTGCAAGTATTATGGAAGGTAGAGCCAGACTAGTGAGTGCATGTCAACAGCTTCAGATTCTCCTGGCATCTCCTGGCTGCCAGCCTCACCTCCTTAGTGCTCCAACTCTGCCCACATATTGAGAACATAACAGAGCTGATGACTCAACTTGCACCAGGCTGAATAATTGAAACAAAGCCTGAGAAGACAAAAACTTTCATCCCAAGCTTCAAAGAAAGCTAAGAAACAGGAAAGTCACATAGGCTCTGTTCTTAAAAGAATTTCACTGAAGTAATGAAAGAAATGCTTATCTCATTAGGCAGTTGTAATTCCATGATGAATAAGCTTTTCCAGGAGATCGACTACACAGGAGATGGACTACACAGGACATGGACCACTGAGAAATGTAATGTAAGGGCAAGCGCAACACTAGAAATTATCAAGTTGCTACAATTTTAGTGATAGTAACAATAGATTCCTGTGTTTACGTATAAGGTGCCTCTTTTTTTATATATAACAAAATTTTTAGCATAAGAGAATTGTTTTTTGATAATGTATCCTGGCCAAGGTGTGACTGGAAAATTGGAAACTACTTTGAAAGGCCAAGGATGATGATGATCTTCTACTCCTAAGCTGTTATTACACACCTTTTGGGCTCCTATCTGTCATATCTTTGAAAGAAGAGTCAACACCTTATCCCTGAATACACATTACCTTGAGATAGCATCCTCCCAAAGGGATATGAAAGATCAAGTTTGAAAATATTTTTACAAAAAAAATGAACAATTCCTTTATTCTCAAAATTCATTTAGTCCTTCGATTATAGAGCAGGACACATTCGCCAGAGGCATATACCAAGATATCTCAGAAAAGACAGCCTGATAATCATCCTGGAAATCTGTGTTAGGCTTCAGCTCACAGAGAAATGTAGATTTTTTACTATCTCCTCAAACAGCCAAACATGTGCTATACAGTTGCAGATGGAAGGATTTTTTCTTAGGCTAACACCTGGAGAGCACTTAACTTGAGATTTTCTCCCAGAGAGGCGTTGTTACCTTAAATAATTTGGTTCACATTCACCAAAAAGGCTAATTACCTATCGAGTTAGTGGTAAGTAACATATATCTTGAAAGATGTTCCAGATGCCAAAATAGTAGGTCTAGGCACCTAATGAAGCAAAAAGACTAATTATTTTGCATAATCTGGGGTGAAGGGATAAGGTTAATGCTGCTGTCTTCCAATGTCTGCCCAATATCAGCCATTTGACTACAGTATAGCACTGAATGACACAAATCACTTAGCACTAAGTCACTTTCTTTATATTTGCAGGCCTGGGGTGACAAGATTAAATAAATATGATATATTTTCTATGACTTTTTCTCATATAAATGATTACATTATTCTAATTTTTATTCATGCTCTGGGGTTATTCTACTTGCTTGCCAGGACTAGAAACATACCCTTTTTTTTTTTTTCTCCTGTGTTGGAGTAAACAGCCCCAGCTCAGACAGCTGCTCAGTCAGACTGTATTGACTTTATTGATACCAGTTAAATGTTGGGTTTTTTTACCCACAAAGAATTTCTTGCTTAAGTATTTTTTTCCTATTTTTGCAAGCAGCAGATAGGAAAAAATAGGATTCAACGCATCATATCCAGGATATTTTTTGTTATAATTTAAATGTTTTCCTTGTGATTTATATATCTGGGTGATAAACATGTGCTTTAAATAAATGAATTTAAATTTAAATCTGAACAACAGGACACATTATCTTTTCTTTGAAAATCCTTGATTTTCTATCAAATAAAGCCACTCATGTTTGGGTAATAAAAATTCGTTAATAAATATTCTAATAAATATTATCTTTCGGGAACTAAGCTGCAAAAGGCTTTTGGATTGTGCTTTTACTTTCCAATTCTGTCCCACATCCCATTGGGGGAAACAAGCAAGTGTCTGCATGATGCTGAGTTACCTGCTTAGGTTAAACCATACCAGTTTCTGGGCTGGTTTTTAAATTTTCATAACTCTAAGATTTCACTGGTTTATATTGCAATGAATTTCTGTCCAGAACAAATATCATATGTTAGGCAATAAGTTTTAAGAAGAGATCCAGTTTTAATTCTGTTGTTTTTTGCAGAAAATCAAGTTTTACTTAAAGACACATGAAGAGTTTCTTTAAAATCATTCATGGGTATAAACACATCATAGAAAATGTCCTGGCACACCTATTGCAAAATGCTACTACATTGAATGAATAGATAAATCTGAGCTGATTTTGTTCTGTAAGAACCTAATCATGTAAGATTTTGTTTCCACTGGCTCAGTTTGAAAAAATGTATGGATGGTTTCCTTACAGGGGATTAATGGCCAAGAAATTCCTGAAATCAGACCTCAGAGTGATCTTTCAGTTCTCCATCCCATAAACATAGTCAGTATTTACAAACGTGCTTTGAGCATTCTTGTGTCTTTGGGAATGTGAAGTAGAGATGTGGAGGCAGACAAATCACAGCCTGCTGTAGCCAATAGTACAGAAACTCACAGAAGGGAATTTCCACCAATGGCTCAAGTTACCAGACTGATAAAGATTTTCCTTTGATGTTGCATGGCATTTTTGGCCAGAGAGCAGCCAGCAGTCCTGCTTCTGCCTCCTGTCATTCCTGACACATCATTTCCTCTTGCTTATGACAGAGAGGTGGCCACACAGCTCCATCCACATCTCTGCTTCTTTCAGATTTCACTTATTTGTGCAGTGCCTGGGGCAGTGGAGCCCCATTCTCAATCATGTGCAAATAAATAAATAAAGTCATATTCTCTCATATTTATCACTGTGTCAAGTACTCCTGGCAACTGAATAGAATTTTAAAATCATTATTTCCTGTTTGTGTTATGGCAGCAGAAAAGAGCATCCCTCATGAAAGGCAAAGTGTCGAGCTTTCTGAAAATATCATGCAATGCTGGAATTGATAAAGTTTTTGGAGGATTCAAAATAAGTCGAAGAAAAATACATAAAGAAAAAGGATAATGAAGTTATACAGTGAGACAATATTGTTATTGGTGATAAACTATGACTTGCTAGATATTGCAGCCATTATTAGAAAGAGTGTTCATGGGCACTTTAAGATCTTGTGCCCTATATTTGCAGAAAGTAATTTGGAATGTTGTATTTTGATTATGATAATCAAATTTACCACTGATTTCATTAGTTACAAAGTAGGTAATAGAACAGAGTACATAGAAACACACAGGCAGACATCTCAGAGTCTGCATTACAACTTTTTTGTGAAGTAATATGCATTGCTTTTCAGAAATAAGCACCCAGAATTTTTGACATTTTACCACCTTCTTTTCAAGGAAAAATGGGAAAAAGGGAAACATTTGATCAATACTTTTCTCATTTTCATTTGTTTTCTCAAGGGTTTAACAAATAAAGTTCAAAAGGTAAGGCTGAATTGGATTTTGCATAGCAGATATTCTGTCAGGTTCATTTGCATACTCATTTTTCCTTAAAAACAATTCATTAATTTAATACTTAGTATAATTTTCTAATTATTCCCTATGAAACTGAAAGAGATAGTTGTGCCTGTTACAGACAAGCCTCCATATGAATTGATAATGTACTACCCATTCAATAATTTGTTTACCTGCAGCTATTTGACATACCCACCATCTCCCAATTTTTTTAACAAATTAATTTGTCTGACTTTATTTTTCTCTGTTTATGCATTTTCACTTCATGCGAACAAGGAAATTTATGCTTATTAATTTTAATTAATGGGATTTATATTTCATTCCGGATAATGAAACATTCATTTGATTTTTTATTTTAAGTCTCTAGAGAGAATTTCTAAAGCAGATTTTAGCGGCAAATCAGTGGATTCCTGATGTAAACTAGTTGGAAGACATTGTATTATAGTTCTGGAAATACTGCATGAACAATTAGTTATTATTCTTAAATTATTTACAAGAGAAACTATTTATGGACTTCCATTATTCTGATCAGTCTAGTCTGGAAATTTCTGTTGTGGTTTTTATCAACGCACTAGAGCAAACAAATGTTCTAATGGAGCTGATCCACATAAATTATTCTATCAAATTTTTTAAAATAGAATCCTTGTCAGTTGGAAAGTACTCAATGAGCCCATATTTTATCAGGCGCTGAACACAGCTGACAAATTCCTTCCCAAGTTACTCACTTCACAAAACAGCGTTCTAAGAGGAGTGCTGCCCTCATCAGACTTGAAAAACACAAGTTCACTGAAATTGTTTTAACATTATTAAATTATTACAGGTGGTTAAACTGAGATTATCCTACTTTATTATTGAAATCTCCTGGCACCTGTGGTAGCAGTTATGCTACAAAGCCATTTAATTTTTCAGAAAATGTTGTAACACAAGGATTGTCAACATTTGTGACTGTTGTAAAAAATATAATTTACTATTTTCATATTACAATAAAAGTGGGAAGAAGTTTTCCAATATGCAGACCAAAAAATTCCTGTTTATGGAAACCTGATGCTTTGCAAGGATGGATTAACACAGTAGAACAATCAAAGAATTCATTTTTTCATATAGAAACTGAAATAATAAGTGGAATAGATAGCCTTGGAAATGTTTTATCCTTGATGAATATAAAAATTCACTCTCTAAATAAGAATAATTGATTTTAACTTTTTTTTTTCCCCATCTATTGTAAGTTAGCTGTGTGAGGGACAAGTCAAACAGCAAAACTCATAACAAATAAATTACAATATTATTTTTCTTGTATCATTTATTGGCTCCTGTATTTTGGTTTCCCTTAAATTTTAACATAAAATCCTATGTTTACGAATTATTTTGAGATCCCCATAAGAAAGTACTCTATCAGGACATTATTTACAGCCCCAGAGCCATGCAAGTGCTATTCCATGGATAGTTTCTTCTCAACACACTGTACTCCACTAAATAATTTTAGGATATATCACAGCACCAGCTTTTAAGTAGAAATCCTCACTGGACTCAACTTCTGATATAAAAATTATTATATTCTTTGGATTTTGTCACTAAGGCAAAAAGAAATTTTCTAGGATTTCAAAGAACAGATTTGTATCTGATGTAATTATTAAATGGAGACTAGAGTGAGTATAAAGGTTAACAGGGCTACTGGAAACCCCCAAATGGTGCAGTTCCAATTCCTTAACAAACTTGGGCTGATCTACTACAACTGGTTGTTATTTGGATAGGACAAGTGACAGTGAGTGCAAGTGTCATTGTGTGGTTTCATAGTGATAAAAGAGGGATTTTTTTTACAGTGAGAACAATTAATCAGTGGAAGAACTTCCCCAGGGATGTGTTGAAGTCACCGTGTGTTGAACCGTTGGTCATCAGGTGACTGAACAGGGTGTTGGATATTGTCATCTAGACTCCCTTTCCCTTGACATGTTGGACCAGCTGATCATTCAAAGAGTATTTTATGATTCCATGATCTAGTACAAAAGTAAGTGTGCTTCATATCTACTGCATGTAATTCTGGAGGGTAGAATTTTTATTACACTTATTATGAGCATGCTAAAACATAGTTCTACTTTGATGAATCTCTCAGGTGGTAAAATTATTGTCTATATGTTTTCAAAATGAGAAGAAAATATTGTATGACAGTTACCTGATTGAATTTAGATTTGGCCTTCTATGTTTGTGCATTTTATTCTATCCTCTAGTCATTTTTCAAGATCAGAAAATCCCTAAAACTACTGGAATTTTGTCTAAATAATGAGCAGTCCCAGAGCAGTTGAATCTGCCATGTCTCCTACTTTCTTCTCTGTTTCTATATCTAACATGAATGGTCTTGCTGTTATCAGTGTCATTTGGTCAAGGTATTGGCAATGTCAATCAATTAAACCAATGTCAATTCCAGACTCTCTGCTGTTAAGGAGAATGCTCTAGTTTTATTAGGACTCCACAGAAACTCAGTGTTAGGGAAAGACAAATGTTCACTTATAGTACAGCTAAAACATTCAAACATACTCACACAGAGGTGATGCAACCTGGCTAAAGATGTGAGTTATTGTAAACAAACCTATGCTCAGTTTTGCACTATGCAGTGAGTTTCTTAAATTTTTTCAGCTGTATAAAAGCATTAATATTTTTTAAAATTAACTCTATGCTGTGCATTCACGTGTCACACTTAATTCAGCAGGAAAAAGATCTATTTCCCTTTGCCCATTGCCCTTTTTTGCTTGCCATTCATTATAGAATCTCTGTACAGTGAAGGAGCACAGAGTTTCACCTTAAATTTGCCTATGATGATATTAAAATATATATAAATCTCATAGAAACTTTCTATATCATTAAGACACGCTTTTGACCTTTTAATGTTCATAATTCCTTGCCAAGCCATGAAGACTTTGCTGAAGTCCAAAGAATTCCAGGTCTGTCATAACTTCAGAAGTAGAGTGCCACTTGGTCATTGATAATTCTGGTTTGTAGGCCTTTTAGTGGGAGGAATGTTGAAAGGTAAAGTCTGGTTTTTCTTTCATACAGAGTAAGAAGAGAGTTGGGATTCTTTGTGTTTTTATATACATCCATATATCTGTATTTGTATTTGCCTTGACTTTGATGGATTTATACAGAGAGAGAAAAAAATAAAACCTGTGAAGTTTCTGAATTTTTCAACTAGGAAAAAAGGCCCTGAATGTCAATGTCATTGACACCTCTTTAACTTCAACTTTGTCCAGTCTTAAGAGTAAGAATATTAATTATTGCTCTCATACAGTCTGAAAAACCATTTGTTGAAATGTAAAGAGTAGAGTCCAGTTTTCCCTAGAGATAAAATAGAAAATGCATTTGTCTGTGCTATCATTTACCTATCATTCCATCAAATACTTTTCCCACGATTACTTATATGAGGTACCCCTGCCACTAGTGAAATATGAGATGTAAAATGCACATACAGAATGGATTTCCAAAGACACTTAATAAAGATGGCTGTATGGTGATGGAACAGTGCTATTTGCCCTATCACATTACAAACATAAGTCATTCTCACTTTCTGATGACAAACACTACCCCAGTGCCATCTGAGAAACACATTTTCTCCACAGCAGCATCTGGTTCTTTGGCAGGCTTTTCAGGCAGTTGCACTGACAGCTTCTGCACTGCCCGTACATCTCTCATATCATTCTGTTGATCATTTGCCTGGGTTACTGTGCCCTTCTGTTAAAACCTTCATTTGTTCAATATATTGTTATTAATTAGTTAATTACTGTACACAGGATGACATCTTTATAATGACTCAGGGTAAAAATCAGCAATTACACCTTTCTTCAGAGTGTCCAGTTTGATTCTTGTGTGAATTGGCAGAAGAAAAACTATCTCCTTAAATACTTCAAGGATAAGATTACAGCAAAATATAGTTGTCACTATGGGTGTTTGTGATTACCTTTTCATAAATTTAGAAATCAGCGCATGAACTTGTAATTCCTAGGAGTGCAAAATTCCCATAAAACATAATAAATGTTATTAACAAATACAATTTTCAAGTTTGGGCCCACAATATGTATATAGGAATAATTTAATGTCATTTACTATCACTTTTCCCCATTATTTTTGCAAATTATCTGTCACTGATTACTTACTAGGGATAATATATCAAACTGTTCCTTTATTTGCTCTCTGTTCCTTGTCCTGTTGCTAATATGGAGAACATTACACTTAGACTGATCTTTGGCAGTAGCAGTAGCATTTCACTGATGATTTGATGTATTTTAGAAACAATTACAGGAATGTTAGTAATAGCAGCTTGTTCAGAAAATAGTACAACAGATAGTCTGCAGAATTTTGGGAAGAAGATGGCATTTTTATAAAAGGAGACTAATAATACCTAATGCTAAAAGAAAATAAATTGGAATATTTCCGCTTAGAGGTAAAGCTTTTAATCCTAGCTTTACTTGCTTTCTTCTGAACTACTTTATACCAGCTGCAAAGAATGAAGCACAAATTTTTTGTCATGTTCAACGTTTGTTTTTATGATGTATTCTTTATTCTAGTTACTACAATTGCTATTATCTGTCCTTACACTAGACTCATAGAATAGTTTGGGTTGGAAGGGACAATAAAGACCACCATATAGTTCCAAGTCCTGCACCATGGGCAGGGATACCAATATTAGATGAGTTTACTCAGGGCATCATCCAACCTAGACTTAAACATTCCTTTGATGGAGCAGCCACAAGCTCTGTGGGAAGACTGTGTCAGGGTCAGCAACAGCAGCAGCAACAGCAACAGTAGTAAAAACCAACAACAGCAATATGCATGTTGTTGTTCAAAATTGTTTTGAACACCTGGAACCAAATTAATTAGCCAGTTGTTCTCTCAAGTCTAGTGTTCTTTCACCTGGGAAAAATGCAAACCTTTAATGATCTACCTACTGGGAACCCTGCCTTACAAAGTGATGTCCTGTCAATTGTTTGTGCTAATGTTGTAGAAGAATAGAATTTAAACTCTCCTCACTAGTAATTGCAGGAGGTCATTTGTTGGACTCCATAATCTTAAGGGTCTTTTCCAATCTAGTTGATTCTGTAATGCTGTGATTCTTAATTAAGAAATGACAACAACAGAGAGATCAAGCAAAATATGAAGGGAAAGGATATTTAAAGAATTAAATAAAATTATCAGGCTTTTTTTGCACAACCCTTTTAAGTATACACTGCAGCAGCAAGCTGCACTTTTACTATGAATGGCTGGGGATTTGCTGATAATGGAGCAAATAGACTGTTAATAGAGTAGGTTGTCTTTTCCCTTGTACAATGGGTTTACAGCGGAAAAATATTTACAAACATGATGATAACATGTTTATAGCTTTGATGCATTGCTCTTGAAATTATAAAGAAGATCTAACATACAAGAATGCTCTATCTTTTAATCAAGAATTTCAATTCAATTATACATTTATCCATCTTTGAAAGAACATTGGAATCATAAGCTTCTCTTATAAACTTTTTTTCTAAGAAAGTGTTAAAAAATTGAAGACAATGTTTAAAAAGCATTAATTTCTTTTCTTCTGAGACATCGTATTAATAGAGCATCAAATGTACCTCAAATAGCACTGAATTCAACTTATTACTGCCAGCTATGGACATTTCATTAACTAGATCAATATTTTTTTTCCTAAGGAAGGAAATAATGGAGAGAGACAGTATTGCATTCCATTAATTTCACTCTACTAGTGAAAAAAAAAAATGCTGGTGAAACAGGGTTGTTCTAAGGTATATGGCACCATAATTCTAGCAGAAGAATTAACCTACCGTGGTTACTGAAAAAAATTCCATTTACCCGGAGAATTATTATAAAAATGTAATGAGGTTGATTTTCACCAATATTTGAATATATTTCTAGCCTAACATTAAGACTTAGATTCCTTCTTAAAAAAAAAAAAAAAAGAAAAAAAGAAATTACACTTTCTACTATCATACTCACAATACTGAACAAGATTTTGGTAGAAATGTAAAGAATTGCACACTGATTTTTGATTTACATTAACAAAATGAGGGGTTGCATATACTTTACTATCATATAAGCGAAAGCTATTGTATTGCTATGGTTTAATGAATTATCATGCACAGCTAAGCTCTAATAGCTGCCTGCCTAAATTAAACCACTTCAGTTCTGAAGTAATTTTCTTTATATAAAAGCATTATTTTGTTGAGTTAGTGAGCAACAGTACTGGAATGTGTTAAAGAAATCACATTTTGCTACGTGACCAAACAGTTAATAAGTCGTAAATGACACAAGAAAACATTCTTGGGCATTAATATTAATAAGACAGATGTAAGAACTTCTATGCAACAAAATATTTATTAAATCTATAGAAAAATATTTATAATTTATTATATTTCTAAAATAACAGGATAGAAATTTGCTGAGATAAAAACTTTGAATGCATCTAGTCACATACTTCCCATGTGAGTAAACATGCTTTTAAAATTAACAGAACTGGAAAAGTGAAAAGTTATCCCTGAAGGGATCATTAAATCAAGATATGCATTATATATTTCTACCAACAGCAATAACAAGTTTTTTACAGTGGAGTAACTTTGTCTTATCACCACAAGATAGGTCCCTAATAGGTCAATACTCTTTTAAATACATATCCTTTAAGAAGTGGTATGGTTTAAAACCTTTCTGTCCGCCTCTTCCCTCTGAAGCAAAAACTACCATTATATGAAGTGTACCCACTATCCTGTCTTTCAAGCAGGGAGAAAATCTTTTGCTGAGCAATGATTTATTAAGTGTAGGCTTTCCAAACCTACAATGACATTTTACTTCGAGTATGATTTATGAGCACCAACACTTCTGGAATGCTTCCTAAGAGTCACAGTTTGTACATTTTTACAACCTCTGTGTAATGCCCCCAATTTTTAAAGTTAGTATGCCAGTAGGATATTACAGAAAAATTAGAGTAAACCCATTTAACATTAAAATTACTATTTTTTTTTTAATTTGTCAAACTCAAACCCTTAGGTTTGATACTTTGCTGAAAAGCCAAAGTGTTGAAGGAAGCATTTCCTGGACTGTATTGGAGCAATAGATTAAAACTGGGAACAGATAAGGCTGAGGTATTGAATGTGTTCTTAGGCTCAGCAAAGGGATGCAAAGGAAAAACTTCCTCCTAGAAGGTGTCCTTGGCCCTTTTGTTAAAAGGCAGGAATCAAGGAAGAGATCTGCTAGCAGTGAATGAGGTATGAGTCAAAGATCACTTCAGAGAACTTGAGCCATGTAAGTCTACGGGATGGACACCTTATATCCAAGGGTGATAAGAGCTGCCCTGTGTCATTGCTGGGCAATTCTACCATTTTGAAAAAATCCCCATTTATCAGGGGATTCTCCAATTAGTGGGAAAATGCAAATGTTTCACCCACCTTCTAAAAACCTTGAAGACAATTTGGAGAACTACAGACTGGTCAGTCTCACCACAGTCCCTGAGAAAATCAAGAAATGGATCCTTTTGAAATTTCTGAGCACTGTGAAAAGAAAAATCTGATTAGGGAGAGACATCATGAACTCATCAAGAACAAATCACTCCCAACCAACACAATTGCTTTCTATGTTATACCTGGATTTCTAGATAAGAGGAGGGCATTGGATGCCATTATTTTAGTCTTTAGAATGCCTACTGTCACTCTGTCCCAACAGTATTCTTGTGTCCAGATAGGGATATTGGCTGAAGAACCAATTATTATTATGCATGAATAACCAGTTAGGAAAAGGAAAAAAAAAAAGTATTTGAATTATTGGACTCAAAGTAATGTTTAATGGGTGATACTCTATCTAGATGCTGATAACAAGAGCAGTGCCACAGAGGTCTGTCCTGGGATGGATCCAATTTAATGTATTTATAAAAGACTGAGCAGAGTGTCAGTGTGCCCTTGTCAAGTTTGCAAATAGCACCAAACTGGTAGGTGGATTAGTCACTGCACTTGAGGACAGGGGTGCCGTCAAGGAGATCCAGACATGCTGGAGGAGGGGATGACTCAACAGGAGCCATGGGTTGTCCCCAATGGGGCATCCTGTGCCTGGCAAGATAGAATTCCTGACAGCTTTACAGGGTAGGATCTGATGGCCTGGAAAGCAGCTCTGCTCAAAAGGCCCTGGGCATCTTGCCAGACAGCGAGCTGATCATCACCCAGCAGTGTGCACTGGCAGCAAAGAGAGCCAAGAGCCACAGCTCCTGTGCTGTGTTAACAGAAGTGCAGCCAGTACATCAAGGGAAATTATTGTTTTTCTTTAGTCAGCTCTCATTACATTGCATCTAGAGTCCTATGTCTAATTTTTCGTTGAAAACAGAAAGAAATCAATAATCAAGGTATAGTAGAAAGCCACTATGCTGACCAAGGCACTTTCCCTGTGAGGAGAGGCTGATTCAGTGTGGATGACTATGGGGAAACCTCACAGAAGCCATTAAATATCTATGGGGAGGTCAACAAGACAGGAAAGTATCTTTGCAGGGATTCCTAACTAGACAGAGACAATAGGAATAAGTTAAAAGAAGAAAGGTTCCGACTGTATATAAAATCTTCTAAGTAATGATCCCAGGTAAGTAATGAGCTGAGTCATGAATTAGAACAGTTTGTCTAGAGAGTCTGTGCAATGCTCAGCCCAGAGCATCCTTGTTTGACGTTATGGCTGACCCTGCTTTGAGCTAGAGGTGGGATAACAACCTCCCATGGTCTCTGTCCCTCCAAACTATTGTATGTTTCTCTGTATTTCCATAGATAAGATTAAAGAAATGCTCTTTAAAGTAATATGTGTTTTACTGTCAGGAATGAAAACTGTCTTTCACTTCTAGAACTACATAAATGTACTCTCTAAGAAGTCAAAACTGCTCTGAAACAGCCTCACGCAGAACTCCCTTGTGTAAACCCAGACCAGGGTCTTCAATTCCAGCCTGAGTTATTTTGTAGGTGAAATGTACAGTTTCCTTATATATTGCCTTTAACATGACTTCCATGGGTTATAGGATAGCAGTAGCAAAGTATAATTTCAAATACTTTTACCAGTGATTTCTAGCTTCTTCAGTGGATAGGACAAACTCTCACTTCAAATTCAGAGCAGCTTCATAAGTAGTGCAGAACATAAATAAGGTTTAGCTAATTCAAACAGCTCATGTTATATGAATATCTACCTTCACTTTTCTTCTCATAATTATCTCTGTTACCTTGCAATCAAGTACATAAAGAAAAAAAGCAGAATTAATGAGATTACTCTTTTGCACATTTAAAAAACTTCTATTAAATATGCATCATTATTTTCTCATGACCTAGTAAGAAATTCAGTATTTAAGCTCTACTATAATTCTTTATTTATCATATCCAGCTGTTAATGCTTTGATTGAAAGATTCTTGATGAATCCGAAGCATATTTTGTTTTGAATATAGAATGGCTTATATTTCAATCCAAAGACAACCAAAGGACAATAACTGAAACAAGTAACTCAAAATTCTTTGGCAGTAAGGAAATCAAAATACAGTACTCCCCTGGGGGTCCAAATAGTCGATAGAATTTAAGAAAAAAACCCAGTAAGCATAAGCTTGCTTGTACTGTGCCTGTGACAGCATGGTTCTGCTCTACATCTGCCACTCTTGGATGTGGCAAAGACAGTAATTTGAGATTGGCTTTGAGCACACCATATTAAATAATTAAGCTGCCAGTGAAATATGTTTGAAGTATTTAAATAAGGTTCAATAGGATAGATAAGGATAGTAAATTTAGAATTCATTCACCCATTTATATAGGTTTTTCAAAAATAATGAAGTTTTTTTGTTTAGCTCTCCATTAGGTTTGGAATGGCACTGAAGAGGACCAAACATTTTCAGGAAAATGGGTCTTTCATTTCCTCGTGTAAGAAAGGAGACACTGAATGCTCTGATAATTGGACTGGTATATACCCAAAGAGAAGAGAAACAAAAGATGATATATGCATTTATTATCCTAATCTCTCTTCACTGTAATCTGCTCTCTTCAAGGAAAAAATGCCTAAAGCAAAGGAGAAAAAACCCAGCAACTTTTATGCTTATATTCTA
Organism: Alaudala cheleensis; assembly: GCA_013398995.1. Taxonomy (NCBI): domain Eukaryota; kingdom Metazoa; phylum Chordata; class Aves; order Passeriformes; family Alaudidae; genus Alaudala; species Alaudala cheleensis. Next base: position 25,822 of record VWYE01029108.1, read on the forward strand.
ATATCCATAGTGTTAAATTATTTGAAATACTTTTAAATCTGACCAACAATGTCCTCAGCATCCAGAGATTGTCTCTGTGCACACAAAGGAAAATTATCAAGTTTCTTCAAAACTTTGGAGAAATGTTTCTTTCTGTCAACAAGTGATGTTACCACCCAGAAAAGCCTCAAATAGGAACATGCACAAAATCTCAGTAAAGATGTAGGAATAGGCTGTTGAACCTTTTGGAGGCAGAATTAAGAAGACACTGACTAGAGAAGTATGGGCAACATCTTCAGTCCTCGATCATAAATGAAGGGATTATTTCAGTCTGGTCAACATGTGTTATTACAATAATCTGAATCCTATTGTACCTGTTTCCAAGTTAGCATCACAGCTGCTCTTTGTTAAAATCAGTGATTGCTTTTGGGTTTTTGACTTTTCCTTTATCTTCCTTACATGCAAACCTTCTTTACATGTACATCACATGGTACCTTAAAGAAGGGATGACCCTGACCCTTTTATACAATTTTATTGATTTTTTGTCTGCTTATACCTTTTTTCTCAATAAAATAAAATTTAAAGTTGCTACCAAAAAAATTCTTATGTTATCTATTTTCATTTTTGCAGTTTGCTCTGTTTAAATTTTGAAAAATCTACTACTTAGTATACCCTATGTGATTAACTAGGCAAGGCTTGAGGTTAAAGTACTCGGTGGAGAAAGAAGAGACATCCTTGTGCAACAGATGTTGCAGTGATAAACTCCTTCTACTCTTTCAAAGTGTTGAAGCTTTAAAGGATATTTTTAGACAAGATGGCTATTTTGTTTGAAGTGGATTAAGTTCTTGAGTGCTCTTTTCATATGGCAGAATCAAGAACTGGGGAGCTTCCAGTACAGAGCAGTAGCCAAGCAGCTAAACAAGTTTATTTTTGATCATTCCAAGTGGAACCATAAGAGCCAAGGACTAAAATATGTCACATAGGAAATATATTGTTTTTAACATGAGGTAGAGGTGCTATGTAATCTTTGGTTTGCACAGCCACTTACTAAGATGGTAGGAATATTATTATAAAAAAAAAATTATTGCTATTAATATTTTCAAATTTCAACTAGGGAGACAATTTACTTATTTAAAATAATTTAAGGTAATTTAATTGAATTTTGTTATTTTAAATATGTAATTATATTGTGATTTGACACACCATTAAATACCACCTAATAAAAGTATAAAAAGGCAAAGAATTATTTTAAATGTAAAGTTAAAACCATTGTTGGTTTAATGTAGCAAGTGTTCTGACAGAGCTGTATATTTAAAATGGTGGCCAGCTTCTAGCTTATAATTCCCCCTGGTTTGGATATCAAATACAAATATATACTTTTACAAGTCAGCCCACCTTTCCTAGCACCAGGCTGTTCTTTTTTAAGATTGCACATTCAGTCATACAGATAGAAAACAAAAATTTTGTAAGCCAGGGTCATATAATCAAAGTAGTATCATTTTGTTCCTCTCAATTTCATTATAAAATCAATAAAAACTGCAAAACATACAGGGGGAAAAAAAAGCAACAAACTCTACAGTAATGAAACATGAAGTAAGTTATTTTGACTTCAGTTACTGAAGTAGAGAGGTACTTCCATTATGTTTCTTTCACAGTCTTGGCTTCATGCCATAATCTCCTCAGATATTGAACGTTCTCCATTTCCTTCTTTGCAGCCTGAAGGTCATTCTGCTGGTCAAACCCATCAGGTATCCTGCCTCTTTGCTTATACAGCCTCACCCAGAGCCACCTGTACTATGTTCCCTGCAATAGCAGAAAGATCCACAGTAGAACTACAGCATTTAGCAATACAAGTTAAAAGTATTTAGACAGTCCAAATATAGTTGTACTTTATAACCAGGACTAAGAGACCAGGGAATGAGAGCCAGAATGTGCAGCATATTGAACTTACACTGCAAAGCAGTGCAGCCTCACAGCCACAACTGAAGTGCTTGAGTTCATTGAAAGGATATTTTCCCTTTCCTAAAGATTTTCATTCTTCCCTTACGCTAAAAAAGATTTGGCATATAATTGTATAAATATGAACTACAGTTATCATCCACAGGATTTGCTATCCAATCTATGGATTGCACACTTGATTACAAAAATAGTACAAATCTAAGTTTTTAAAAATTAGACGTAAGGGATTGCAATACCTTTTCTACACAGGAAATCATAATAGTTAAAGTAGCTGTATAAATTCTAACCCTACATAAGCCTGAGCTGTGCTTTACTTTCATTCTGAAGACATGCCAATAAAATAATCTAGTGAAATTTATTTCCTCAAATTTATTAGATTAAGTTAAAGAATAGTAAGTATTTTTACAATAATTTCAGATCATAAGGAAATACATAACAGAGTCCAGCTTTGAAGATTATATATACTCGATGTCCATTATCTACCACAGCTAAGAGAATGTTTTGAGAAATTCTAAACCAAACACAAGAAGTTAGTTTTAGTCTTATTTGATGTTTTCTTAATTGAGAAGTAGACAAGGTGGAAGGAACAAGATTGTTTGTATTCCTAATTCTATAAGGGAGAACATAATACTCTATTTTGTAAGAATGCAGTTTATTATTTCAAGACTGCCTAAGTGTTTAAAGTGATCTCAAGAAAATGCCAAATGTACAGTCAATTCTACTGAGTTTGTAAACAAATAAATTGATACCTCAAGCCTATCATCTGCAATGATAGATCAGTGAGTCTTAGAAAATATAACTTGTTCCTTGTTAAAGTGAAGGTTTGCCTCTAGGGACCCCCTAGGGTAGGATCTCACCATTTTTTTTTTGCTATGAGGTAGGCAGTGGAGTTATAATACCTCTTTTTCACGGACTTAAAGAATGATTGAGGTTGGAAGGCACTTCGAGAAGGCATCTTGTTCAGTCTCTCTGCTCAAGCAGACACATCAAAATTGCCCATCAAAATTGCTTTGGAGTATCTTCAAGAAGATACCACAACTTCACTGAGTAACGTTTGGTCATTCTCAAAAACTTTCAATTTTCACAACCCGTTGTGAGATTGTTTCAATTTGTGCCTCTTGCCTGTCATTGAGAAGAGCCTTGCTCTGTTGTCTTTGCACAATCCCTGAAGGAATTTATATACATTGATAAGATCCCCAGAGTCTTCTCCAGGCTGAACTGATCCAGTTCTCTCAGCCTTTTAACATATGAGACATCCTGTAGTCCCTTCATCATGAAGTGCTTAGGATTTTTGCTTGATTCTCTTTTTAACCCATGAGAAGGATATATACACAAAGACATCCAAATAACTAGAAATCTTAATTTGCCTCTGACTCTCAGAAGTCTACTGAAACCCTGACTTGTTATATTAGATACAGATTAAAATTTTCTAGGGCAATCAATACTGCTGATAAAGATTTGCGAATTCAAGGAAAAAAACTATGATTATGATTAGTATGTACAAGTGAGGCAGCAGACTGGAATTTTTCAGTGTTTCTAGTCGCTTCTGTGTTTGTAAATTATTTACAGCACTTTGATGATAAAAACTGTGAAGGCTATAATTTTGTTCACTAGAAAAGTTTCTACAGGTATGAACTTTTATTTGTGATCTTCTAGAGAGTGTGCTATCTTATTGAAATTCGCACCCATAAAATGTAAAGAAACAAGCTCCAAAATACTGTTAATTTATTTACTTTTAAAAAATTGGTCATTAAGCTATTATCCATCCTATTGCAGAAGTAATGGCAGTGTGGTGAAGTTCTGGCTGGCTGGAGAAGGAGAAATACAACATTCGTTTTTAAAAAGGGAAAAATGAAGACACAAGGAACTACAGGTCAGTCAGCCTTGCTTCCATGCCCAGCAGGATCATGGAGCAGATCTTCCTGGATCCTCCATGTGAAGGTACATAGAAAATTAGGAGGTGATTGGTGACAACCATCATGGCTTCAATAAGAGAAAATCATGCCTGACTAATTTGGCAACCTTATATAACCAGTAGATCCTTACAGTGTTAGTAGATAAGAGAAGAGCAACAGACGTCATCTACCCCGTCTTGTGAAAAGCATTTGATGCTTTTCCACATGACATTCTCTAAGCTGGAGACACACAGATTTGACAGACAGATCACTTGGTGGTAAAAGAAATTGTCTGGATGATGTCACTCAGTGGCTCAGTGTCCAAGTGAAGACCAGTGATGGGTGGTATTCCTTAGGAGCTGGTGCTGTTTAAAATCTGTGTTGGAGATATGGACAGTGGGTTTGACTGCATCTCCAGCCAAAACAGTGTGGCCAGTAGGTCAGCAGAGGTGATTCTTCTCTTCTACTCTGCTCTTGTGACACTCTCCCTGGAATTCTGTGTCCAGCTCTGGGACCCCCTAACATATGAAGGAATTGGACATGTTGGAGGGAGTCCTGAGGAGGATCAAAGATGATCAAAGGGCTGGAACATCTCTCCTGTGAAAATTTGCTGAAAGATTTGGGATTGTTTAATCTGAAGTAAGGGAAGACTTTATATCAGCTTTCCAGTATATAAAAGGGGTCTACAAGACAGCTGGAGAGGGTTTTTTATAAGGACAAGTAATGATTGGACAAAGGGCAGTGACTTTAAACTGAGGGTAGGTTTAGATTAGATATTAGAAAAAATTCTTTACTGGGAGGTTGGGGCACTAAAACTTCTATGGGTGCCCATAGAAGTTGTGGATGCCTCACCCCTGAACGTGTCAAGGCCAAGTTGGATGGGCCTTTGAGCAACCTGATCTAGTGGAAGGCCAAGGGCACAGCGGGTGGATGTCCCTTCCAACCCAGACATTCCATGATGCTACCTATTATTTTCTATCCACCTTTTCTTTATAGTGTTTGGTTTAATAAATGGTGTTTAAATGAATATGGAGTCTGAATGCCTTCCTTACTGAGGTCATGATGAACACTAACACTGGTGGGTTGCAGTACTTTTCAGCCTGATCTCTGGATTTGGTCAGCTGCATTCTTGATTGGTCTACAACAATGTTCATCTGTTGTAATGTGGCAGTAAGATGCAACAGAACAGAAACAGTTAATGCACAAGGTACTGTTTAAAAGCTCCGCATCAAATATGTATTTTTGTCTTGTTTTTATATATTTTCCCATTACATGTCAAAATAAAGTACTTCATGTTAAATTCTTCATCTTTTTCCATCATTGTTCTGCAGTTAAATGACAATTTGACCAACTATGTGATGGTTATTTATAGATTTGAATGGCTATTAGGGACTCATTTATAAGTTGTGAATAATAACAGCCCTGTGAGAATTAGCCTACAATATTGCCTATGAATATGTATGCATCATTGTAATATTCATCCTTCACTAGGCTTGAGAGGGGGAATGGTACAAATAAAGCATACAGTAAGTGCTAAATTCATAAAAGGTTATTTTTGCAATTTCTATGTGAATAGACTGCTCTCTGTGGAGAAAATGTGTGGAACAAGGATGGACAAGGGAATGCAAACTACCTGTTCATGACTAATATCCTAGGGTCAAAGGCTTTTAAAAGTAATTTCCATCACAGTTTCAGGGCAGCAGTCAGATCTTGGCTATGTTAATGGAAATATTCCCACAGACTGGAAATTTGGCTGGTGGGATCTGCTCAAAATTGAGGTGGATTTTACATTGATAAGTCTGCATTTCAATAAATTTCACAGATTCAATTAAGGTTTTTATTTCTTGTCCCTTTTTTGAAGATTAGGGTGGATGATACATAATTAAGTTCAAATTTATGTATTATTAGGAGGCCCTGAACATATTTGTGTATGTGTGAATAAGGGGAGTGTAACTCTACAAGAGAAAAGTTGTCCCTGGAAGGGCAGTTGCTTCTTACTTCTTTTTGTATCTCTAGATGGTATGATCTCTAGAAACTCTTGTCTTAAATTAAAATTATTAAAAAGTGGTTAATGTAAATTAAACTATTGCATTTAGGAACTAAATATTGCTTATATTCTTCCCTGTCTGTCATTCAACATTAAAGCTTTAAGGATCCTGATATTTAGCAGAAATACTATCACTTTCAATTTCTACGTGCTGAATCTCTTGGAATTACAGGTTCTCGGATTTTGACTCTGACATTGTAGCTTGAACTAGGTCTCCTCATTTTCCAAAGTAGAATTGCAACTCTATGTTATTTGTGTTTAAATAAGCCATTGGTAGTTTGTTTGTTCTTTTTAAATCCTATTACTCCTTGGAAGTCTCAATTCTACCAACGGATAGCCCTATTTAATTTTTCTCTTCACCAAAACCCAGTTTTTGGTCTATATGACTTCAGTCAATCCTTCCTGGACTTCTTCCACTTTGCTTTATTCTGAAAATATCTGGCTTTAAAGGCATGCACTAAGCTGTGTCATTGCTGTGGGATAATCTATTTAGGATTATCTTATAAATGTGGCCATATCCCAGTACCATATAACACTATTATGACAGATAAAACTGAGATTATGAATAAGCTACCAAATTCCAGTATATCTAAATCTAGCCAAATGCCATAGGGCTGCTCAGATGTATTGCTGAAAGATGGAACTACCTGCTAGCTGTTTCTATTCTGTATTAAGACAGAAGCAGGGCTATGTTTACATGGCTTTGAGAGACTTCTCTAGTTACATGGCTTTGAGAGACTTCTCTAGTTTCAGTAAGTAAAGAGTATGTTCCATGAATACAAGAGAAGTATTTAAAGTCTGAAGGGTTGGAAGTGCTGTATTCATTATCTTAAGAACTTTCTGACAATATCTTTTATTCAAGGGGAATTTTTATTTAAGAATGTATGAAAGTACCAGATGACTGAAAAAGTAAGAAGATGACTTTCAGAAGGAGTTGAGGGAATGAACCTGGCAACTGTGTGGTGAGCAGGTCATCACTGATCACAGACTAGCAAATCAGGAAGCTATAAATTTTTCCAAAGAAGTCACATAAATGTATACGAGCCAGACATATAAGATACCTCAAACATTGCCCATAAACTCTGATGAGCATCTTTTTATTGTAAAGGACATGAGAGTTAGAGTATTTGATTGGAACTAGAAAAGAGGAGGAAGAATATTAATCAAAGTAATTGCTTTAACTGCACCTCTGTGATAAATTTATAGTGGTGGATCCAGAGTGGAATTGATGTTAGTAATATTTGCATATCAAAATTCTTAGCAAAATCTGAGAAGATAGTCAGGAGCTTTGAAGAATTTAATAATTTTCTGATATGATGTTACAAATAGATGTGGGGGTTTAGATAAGTCCTTGTCTTTTGCCCAGGCCTCTGGCAATGGAGGGGGCCAGCACCCCAAAACCCACTCTTGTTTGCAAGTTCTTTAATAATGGCTGATTCAGTCTATTATGGAATGAATTATTTATTTAATAGACATAAAACTAACACATAAGACTTTATTACTACACAGGAATAAAGACAAAAATAAGACCACTAGTAGGTATGTACAGTGTGAGGTTAAAGGTACCTATTAATTTTACAACTAGCAAGGAAATAATATAACTTAGGATTCAATGTATCTTGCCATCAAATTGCTGGTGGGCCACACACTGAGATCCTTTCCCTCAGTCCCCAGGAAAGTAACCACGGAATCTGGGTCCAAGCTCCAGGGAGAAGTCTCAAATGTTTCAGGGTGTAAGAGACTTCTGTCTCTGTGATAACTCTTGCAGCTTTTATAGGCTGTAAAACAGTGCCTCTCAGTCAAGAATATTTCTTTTGTCTCTTCCCACATCTGCTCTTCAGACTAACATGTTGATTCTCAGCTGAGGCCTGAGCCCTTTAGGTGCCAGAGATGATCCCTTGCTGGGCTCTTTCAGCCCAGGTTATCTCTTTATGCACCTGTGGTAGGGAGGAGGGGCAGGGATGGTTGATGTCCTGCCACATATGGACAGTGGCAGATAAAATTGCCAGTTAAAAATGGCAAGGCCAGTCATAACTTTTGCTAGGAAAAAGCCTTGCAAAATGCAAAACAGTGTCTGGAGAAAATATTTTGTATTGTAAACTTATTATAGTTTTGTTTTAATGTAGAGATTATTGAGAAATTATTCCAGTAAAAATATCCATTGCTCAGCAATGAAATTAAGACTACATTGAATTAGTGGGAATGCCACTGTTTTTCCTCTACCTTATTCTGAAAATAAATGGTGTTGTATACTGTCATGTAAAAGAGGCCATTGGTTTGAATCAAAGCAAACCTCCATTTTCATTTTCATATAACAATCTTTTCCCTACCTTTTACCAACATTTTGGCTACCTACTTATCTTTTATTATCTCCTGCTACTTTCTCCACTGTCAGTCTAGTAAAGGGAAAGGGAAAGTACTTGATAAACACAAAAAATAATACATAATACTTTTTTTTTTTCACTACTAACCTTGTCATTCCCAATTATCACAGTTGATATATTAATTCCAGGGAATAAAACAAAACTAAATACAAGGCACTTCCCTCTACCAGTTTTACAGGATAGTTACAGAATGCATCTCTGAGACCATATGGATTTTCTTTCTTCATTAGTTACATGCCATGAACTCAAAAACCTGCAAATATGTCTGAAAAAATGTTCAGATAATACACAAAGATAAAATAGCAGGTGTCACCCAAGACACAACTAATAACTGCAAAACTACAGATGTACTAAAATGGCACTCACTACAGATAAATATGAATTATATTGAAAACAAAATCATTAAATATCAGAGCAAAAGCAGAGGGAAATACTTTGTTAATTTAAGTCCACTTAATAGTTCAGGTTTCTTCCTAGGCAGAAACAGATTGCACTAATACAGTGAACAAAAGTACTATTACTAACCCTGTCAGTACCATTTATCATTTTCAACCTTCTGCAAACCACTTAGCCATCTGCCTCTTCAGGTCCATGGATTTCAAAAATGGAAACACAATAATACAAACATTTACAAAGTTAAGTATCTTGAGGAAAAAAATATGCATTATATATAGAGTGTCTGGTTTAATTTGTTTTTATTTTGTTTTATTTTGGGTTTTTTCTTTTGTCTTTAAAGAGTATTTCTAGAACATATACAGTACAACTACTTGAAAAATTCTGTTAGACCTATCTCTGCTACAGCAGAAGCAGTGCCTTGGGCTCAGCCTGAACTTAGGGTTAGGGTCTGGGTTCAGGAAAAAACAGAGCTACTTTTGCAAAACAGAGCTGGCATGGCACTATGAGAGGGGACAGCAGGCTTCCAAAGAGCCCTGGCCATGTGACATTCTGCCCTGGAACCATGGCTGAGGCTTTGGCTAAAGCACAAGGGATGGATCAGGGTTTCAGTTAGACTTTAGAGAAAAAGAAAGCCTCTCTTTATCTTCTTGCAAGGTCTTGAGTAACTTTTTGACTTGTCCTTATTAATGCTACTGATCTACTATTTGCAATTCTGTGGTGTATTTTACTTCTTTGGATAGCATTTTGCAGCATGGCAACACTCATGTTTTAGAGTGCCTATGCTGTTAGTCTCATATGGCTTTTCATCATTCTCATGCACCCACACATTTATAATTTGTTGTTTAATTGTGACATATGGGAAGTACATAACTGTAATCTTTGAGTCACCTTGTCCCTGTGTCTTTTACATGTCTTGTTTGTGTTCTTTGGCTTACATTTAAGAAATAAAAGCATAATTCTTAACTGAGAAATAAATATTAATTTCAATACTTAACAAAAGTTATCTAATAATATTGTAAACAGAATTTTAAGAACTGATCAGTGTTAATTCTGATTAACATACTTCAATCAATGCTAACAAAATCATAGAGTCACAACCAATAGGACATCTATGCCGTTTTATAGGGAAAGTCTGTTGAACTTGAGGTAAAGCACAACATCTACAAAAGATCATCTTCATAATCTTCATTGTCACTGCACTGGTGACAGCTTGTAGTGGTGAATGCTCATGTGGGACCATGTTTCTCCTATCTCTTTTCTGTTTCCTCTGTCTCCCTGTCTCTCTCCCCTTCTCTCTGTTAATTTTGTGGGCTTTGGGTTTCTTTTTGATGTTGGAGTGACTTTCATCATCAAGTAGATGCATATTGTTGCTACAGTCTCCATTAACAGACTTCTGCACATGAGACTCTTGCAGTCTCCTTTGTGCAGCAAAAGACAAATGCTCTTCAGTAGCATTTTCCTCTGGGCAATAGCTGTTTTCTAAAGGTTAGCACAAAAGTTAGTGTTAGGGTTGACAGAAACAATAGAGTGAGTGGGAGTGGAGGTGAAATTGTGTTATTAAAGGAATGCTTTGAAAGCTTTCCTAAATATTTTAGTATTATTTCTCATTTATGTAGACTTTCATTTTTTCCCTACTTTCAGCCAGCTAAAGGACTTAATGTTTTTTTTCAAGTTTTGTGTAATTTTTCATGCTCTTTAAACTCAGTGTCTGTTTTCTGGGAAAGAAATAGTATTACATCCACTACAATATCTCCTAAAATCTTCATCTTTCTAAACTACAATGGCCTAATCAAATATATATTTAAAGTAATTTAAAAGACAATGTTGGTTTTATGAGTGCATATATAATTTTCTATACAAACTATTAATGCAGAGTCACAGAATCATACAATGGGATCTTTAAGATCATCCTTTCCATGGATAGGGACACATGTCACTATCCATGGGTGTTCATAGCTCTATCCAGCCTGATCTGGGACACTTCCAGGGATGGGGCATCCACAGCTTCTCTGGACAAACAGTTCCAGTGCCTCAATACTCTCACAGTGCCTCAATATCCTCAACAGTAAAGAATTTTTTCCTAATATCTACTGTAACCTTACTCTCTTTTAGTTTGAAGCCATTCCCTTTTGTCCTACATGTCCTTGTGAATAGTCTACATCTTTGTTGTAGGCTCCCTCAAGGTACTGAAAAGTTCTAATTAGATCCACCCTGAAGTATTCTCTTTTCCAGAGATTGAACAAATCCAATTCTCTCAGCCTTTCTTTGTATGAGAGTTGCTCCAGCCTTCTAATCATCTTGGTGGCCTCCTCTGGACTTGTTCCAACAGGTCCATATCTTTCTTGTACTGAAGACACCAGAGCTGGACGTGGTACTTGAGGTGGAGAATACACCAGAATGGACTAGGGGGGCAGATTCACCTTTCTCCACCTCCTGGCCATGCTGCTTTTGATGCAGTCCAGGACATGTTTGGCTTTCTAGGCTGCAAGTGCACACTGCCAGCTCATGTCCAGACTCTCATCCAGCAGCACTCCCCAGCTGACTCACCTTGTACTTGGTTTTCTTAAACTTCATGAGAATCCCATTGACTCACTTCTTGAGCTTGTCTGGGTCCCTCTGGATGGATTCCATCCTTCAGGTGTGCTAACAGCTTGGTGTCGTTGACACTCAGCTTGGTGTCTCCTGAGAATTTGCTGATCCCTTTGTCCATGTAACAAATGAAGATATTAAATAACACTGGTCCCAGTACAGACCTCTGAGGGACACCAGTTGTCACTGATGTCCTCTTGGACTATTGACCACTATTGACCACTACCCTCTGGGTGCAACTGTCCAATCAAATTCTTATCCATCCAACAGCCCCTCCCCATCTTTCTCCAGTCTAGAGAGAAGAACATTGTGGGGGTTCATGTTAAAGGCTTTACAGAAATCCAGAAAACTGACATCTGTGGTGCTTCCCTTGCCCACTGATGCAGTCACTCCATCATAGAAAGCCATTAGGTTGGTCAGTCAGGACTTGCCCTTGGTGAATCCTTGCAGGCTGTCTTAAATCACCTCCCTGTCTTCCGTGTGCCTTAGTATAGCTTCGAGCCAAACAACAGGAAATTGTTATTGATATGCCACATCTTAGGATTTTTTTCCATATTTACAGAACCACTGATTTTCAATAGTGATGATAAGTTCCATTTTGTCATTTATTTTTCTGTTGTAAAGTTGAAATTACTGTACACTTTCTTAAGGACCTTAATAAATGCCAACATGATATATTTCTGAAATTTCTCAATTATGTATTCTCACCTAAAAAGGTTTTATTGCATTTATAGCTGAAAAAAAGTCCACTACTTGGAGAATATCAGCATAGAGTGGACCTAAGTGTAAGGCTCTTATTGCTTATCTTCATGGACAGCATGTTCTACCTCTTCCTTTTGCAATTAGAATCTTACAGGAGTTCTCCAAAAAGAAACAAAGCTGTAAATCAAAGACCATAAAAATGGGAACTTATAACATCCTGCTATTTTCCATTATATCAACAGTGACTCAAACTTTTGAATTATATTTCAAGGTGACAAGGTCACCTCTTCTACACAGTACTATAGATCTCCACAGAAAAAACTTAACTGAAGTCAAGACAATGAAACCTCTCTAAATCAAGAGGAATTTATAATGAAAATTAAGCTCTCCTGCATACAAGATAAAGATTGACAAATGTAATGACTGTTTAGCAGCATGCAGAATAGTGACATTATGAGATATTTAGCAGACCTTTATCAGAAATTTATCAGGGCTTTTGAGCTTTGAATAACAAAATCTAGCACAGGGTGAAAAATCTTGATTCTACAAATACTCTATGGAAAAGTTTAATCAAAGGTAATTTTGGTTATGTAAATGAATATGAGAAGTCTGAATAAAGAATCCTCAGTGTTTTGAATGCTAGTTTTGAATTTAGCTCCATTACAGGAGAATATACCACAGGTCTTGTGGTGCAGCATAATATAATCTTTACAGTCTGTACATTAATCCTCTTCATTATTCATCTTCAAAAGTTGATGAGAATCTTACACTTCAGAAAGACCTGTGTAATTTTTTTTTTTATTATCTAACAGTATAAGTAATTTCCAGGATAACTGTGTTTCTGTCTCTTAGAAAAATCAGGCATTTTGCTTTTAGTGTAATAATTGTATACTATTTTCCTAAAAATTTGGGAAATTTGCATCCATCTGGTATTTTTGAATTGTTATTTTTTGTCATTCTTTTTTGTAATTTCACTTATTTGTATCAACCTTTTATAATAAATTTAGTTAGCTCTTTAGTTAAATGCTAAATTCTTTTAAGTAGTTTGCTTTATTTAGTTGTTAATTAAATTTTTGTCTCACAAATCTGTGTTTCATTGAAGTATTTAGTCATTAGTAAAGTTATTACTAGGTGATTTATTCATTAAATGTGAGTAGAGTAAGATTCCAAGACCATTGTATATTATTAGACATCATTATACAAAGCAGGACAGGGCTAATTAGTGAGTAATCACTGGTCATGTTGCCGCAAGGTAAATTATTTTCCTTTTCATTTATTTATTAAAACACTCCAGGTATGTTTTCCCATAAAACATGCAATACAAAGTGTACCTAAAGCAGCATCTTTATCTGCTTTCAAAAATGCAGAATCATTTTGTTATAGCAGTGAAGTTTATTTTGGTTAGTTTAATGACTCGAATTTGAAACAAGTTTCTGATGTACTGGTTTGATGCCCTCAGTCATACGGATCCATTAATTTACTGAACAAATTATACTGTGATTATTTATAAAGAACAATACTTACAATGTCTCTATAGACACTGGATAATCCAGCATTGTGGTGTTTTGATAGCTATTCCATATGCAGTTGTGTTCTTTGCTTTACATGTTTACCCATTCTAAGCATCCCTCTACATAAAACTGACTGGCAACTTCCACACCTGTTAAGGAAATGCAGAGATAATAATAGTAATAACAATAACAATAAATATGAGATAACATTGCAGGGATTTATCATTCTAAGTGAGCATTCTAAAATTCTCCAGATAAAATTACCCCAAACAGTCTACAAACTATTTCTTTTACTTAGCACTCTAGCCATTCCTGATTATTGTCAGTCAGGTGTGAAAAATAGAGGAGGAAAAAACGGAAAGTTGCTCTTCTCTATTATTTTCCTGATCCACTGCCCAAATTTTTGAGGAATGGGAGAAGGAGGAAGGGAAATTTCCAGATTTATTTCTGACAGAAAAATTTGTTTAATGTGACATTAGGCATGTTAATACATATGGAACAGAAAAAAAGGTAAAAATTCCAAATTTCCTTGAAGAAACAAGTGTTTGGATCCTTTGCTACAGAAAGAATGTTTAGAACCATGCTACTTTCTAATCAACAGAATTGATAATTAATGAAGAAATATTGCCTAGATATCTCAATGCAAATCTTTACTGTATTTCAAGGACTCCTGCTTAATACTGTCCTACATTTCACAAATGTTCAAAAAATTTGCAGTAAACATTCCAATCACTTTATTCTCTTTCGATGTTTTCTGTCAAAAGGATGAAATTGATCTGAAATTATACATTCCTTTTACACAGTCACAGAAAGCAAAGATTTTCCTGATTTCCTAAATTATGAAATTGTGTAGATACCTCTCTGCAAGGGATGCCAAACAATTTGACCAGCAAAGCCACCAGCTACATGTGAGTAAATAGTTTTTCTCCGTTTATTTTTATTCTGATATATTTTTCTCCACATCAGTGTTAAACTGTTTTAAATGTCCATATTTATTGAAATAAAACATCTTTCTTGCTATATTCAGTACAAATAAATTCTCTATGTGTAATTTAATCCTTTATTTTGTAAAGCAACTCTTTTGCTATGAGGGCATGAATTAAATTACAAAATTTTATGTTTCAGAGTTTGAAAACATTCATATCTGTAGCCCTGTCAAGACAGATTTTTTTCTCATGGTGCTTTTTTTTTACTATAATAAATAAATTCATTTTGCTCTTGGACAGAATTTAGTGGATATCTTTTGTTATCCCATAATGCCCAACTTTTTGCCTGAAGTACTTTCCCTGTTCAATGAATTCCCTTCTTTGCTTTTCCCTCTGTTGTCTCCAGTGGGCTAGTTTTCCAGATGTGATCCAGAAACTAATGCAGAATGTGCTAAATCAATGTGGAAGTTAACTAGGGTGGGACATTTGTTCATGAAAGTAGAGAATTTTTCTTCATGATTTTCTGCAGCAGACATTTCTTTTGTTTATTTTCTTTCTTAGCACATGCAAAAAAATGCATCTGTCTGTGGTCTCTGTACTTTTTAATTTTTCCTCTAATCTTACAAAACACTGCTGGTGGTCAGCACCATTCTTCAGTTGCCGCTATGGAAGAAGTCAAGAGAAATGGAGATATTTTCATGGAAGTTCAGAGCCTGTAGGATCACGCCTACATGAAGAAAAACAAAAGATCTGTCTTCTCAGAAAAGGTTACTCTGTGAAGGAAGATGAAAGAAAAACAACAAAAAACCTCACAAAGACTCCCTAGCCCTCTGTCTCATACACTAATTCTGTGGTAATGGTTTACATGTATCTTTTGATCTTTTCTAAGCAAAAAATCTATACTTTCACTATTGTTTTGCTTTCTTAAAGCAGAGTTTGTTGGTTTTAAAATGTTGCAATCCTCCCAGTGTTAAATAAAAATCTGAACATGGAGTATTGGACAAAAGTTAGTGTGTTCTTTTACCTGTGTGTCCTTTGGACAGTTCACTGCTTAGAGACCATTAGCAAAGAGGAATGTAGACACTTCCATAATTCCGGGTGCCACATCAGCCTTTGCTGTACACACATGGAGCCTTTCCAGGGAAGGCTTTGTCATCAGGCCATCAGCTGAGTGGGCCATGGGATTTCACTGTAAGAGCTGATAGATGTATTCCATGCACACTGCAAGTAAGGCACGCGTGGGATTCCCCCACTGAGGAATACCAGTGACTCATGATTTCTACTTGATGACTTTTCAGCTGTTCTTCAGTGATGAGTTTGGCTTGGGAAACATCAAACACTGAAACAGCCATCTAAACCAGCCTGTGTGTTTTCTAAAGTAGTGGATATGTAGGCTGCTAGTTTAAGAGCAATTGGTGAAATAGCTTTTTTTTTTTTTCCTCAGGGAGGCAAGGAACTCAGCTGCAAGATAATCCAAATAGAAAACAGAAAAAAGTAACATCTCCAGTCAGTAATATGTGGGGGATTTTGATTCTTAGACCTATAAATGCTTCATGAGATAGTTTAATTGTGTCTATTTTGTTTCTAAGTAATTTGATGTGATGTAATTACTTCTGGTAAAAATCCTACAGTTTAAACATATTTTGTCAAAACTCTTTGCTAACTTATAGGCTGTAAAATGTGGTAAAGTGACTGTGGCTGATTTATCTTTCTGATGACAGCAGTAAGAAGATTTATTTTCCATGTGCACTCACATCAAACGTACAATTTTGGGTTGCCCTAAATGTTATCTCCAAGTTAAATAAGATGTTATAATAAGACATTGCCTACATATAGTGTTGAAGTTAAGCAAGACAAGAACATCTTCTTCAGACTGATTTTACTGTCAGTTGAACCCTAACACTTCCTGTGACAAAGACTTGTAGAATGGTTCTGATTAGAAGGAACGTTAAAGATCACCTAGTTCCATCCTCTCTGCCATGGGCAGTGACACCTTTCACAAGATCAGGCTGCTCAGAGCTCCATCCAACCTAGCCCTGAACACTTCCAGGGATGAGGCATCCATAACTTTTCTGGGCAACCTGTTCCCATGAAGAACAAGGCCTTTGATTTTTTTATTATTCTACTCACAACAGTACTTTTGGAGATTGCAAGCCCCCTTCATGTGTGTGAAGACTAAGTGTAGAGAATGAAGAACCTTATTTGAAGAGAAAAATAAACAAAGAGCCATTTTGTTTTGAGACAAAACTCCTATAAAATAAGTTCAGGCCTCTCCAATATAACTGACACATTTTTCATACTCTGAGGCTTTGTGTTGTTACTAGAAAAGTAAGACTCAAAGTTCAACAACTTAAAGAAACAGGAAAAATACATCTCTTCATTCATCTCACAAGCACTGTACAAGATTCCCTAGAGGTGTTTTTCTTCTGCCATTGTTGCTGTGCACTAGAATTTATTCATATACTGGTTTACTCTATTTCATAAATGTGTTATCCTACCTGAATAATCTATTCCACCTAGAAAATTTGAGGAAGAGTTTAGGAAATTGTTAAAAATCCTTGTAATACAGTGAGTGAAATAAGTTCCCTACTCTGCCACATAGAGTTTAATAACCTGGTTTCCATAGAAAGTCTTTTAAAATGAACTTTAAATGGTTTTAAGGTTTGTAATTTTTTTCCTAAAAGCAAATGCTCTCAGTTATTTAGGAAAACATTCTGTGTATATTGAATGGAAGCCCCTCTCTTTCTCTTGAACTATGTCAAACTTATGTACTTGATTTTATATACTGTCATGCAGTTTTCACATACTACCAACTTAAGTGCAAAATAAGAACCTGGATGATGGAAATAGAGGTACACTATAGTCACAACAGTGAAATGATGGCAAAAAAATTGTCAGTCTGCCATGGTTTGTTTTTGTCTCCTTGTTCTTTTTTGTTTGGTTTTATTTTTTTCTTTTTTACTTCAGCTTTTTTCCTTCAGCTTTTTTCTCTTGCCTACTACTGCAGATTCCCCTAAAGCTTAATGTTGCATGCCTCAAATAAACAAGCAAGTATGCTACCTAGATGGTAAAGCACTGAAGGCTATTATTTTGTGAGGTTGAAAAAACAACTCTAAATATTTTTATCTTTTCCAAGAATATTTACCAGTGACAGTTTGGAATAACATGGTGAGAAGGTAGGAGGAATCAAAAGTTTAAGCTTTAAGATTTAGTTTTTATTTTTCATTATTCAATTCTTATGATTTTTAATACACTAAATTAATTTTTTCTGAGTCAAGTCTGTTTTCTTCGTTACTTGTTCTTGGTATTTGGGGGATGATCTCACCCTGTCCTTATCTCAGCCCACAAGCTTTTTGTTTTATCTTCTCTCCCCTGCCCAGGTGAGGAGAGGAGCAATACAATGGCTTTGGTGGGCACCTGACATTCATCCAAGGTCAATCCCTCACACGATTTCCTTGTACGTGCCTCCTGATGGTGTGCCCCCCATCTCAGCAGCCACAAAGGTAGCACACTGTGGTGGTGACTTCTCCAGTGCTTTCTAAACTAACCCTAGCTTCTTCTAACTTTTCTCTACTTTCGCTACTTTCTCTTTCCCTCTTTTACTATTAAATAAAAATATATTAATTTTTTGGCATCAACATCTAATCTCATTTGGTTTTGTCTCAGTTTTTGGGAATGTTTTGTCTCTTCAAGGTTCTTTCCATTTTATTTACAGAGAGGTAGTTTTCTTTGATCTTCTGTGTTTAAACTGGTTTGTAACAGATGGCTGCTACATTTGTTAACCTTCAGTCAACTGGGACCTCCCCAGTTAGACAGGACCACTGGCAAATTGTTGAAAGTGGCTCATGAGCACTTCTGCCAGCTCTCTCAGTACCTCTGGGAGAATTTCATTCAGCCCCACAGTCTTGTGTTTGTCTAAGTGGTGTAGGAGATCAGTGACCATTTCCCATTGGATTATGGAGGCTTCATTCGGCCCTGCATCTCTATCTTCCAGGTCAGAGGCCATGTACTCCTAGAATAACTGGTCTTACTATAAGAGACTGAGTCAAAGATGACATCAAATATTTTGTCACTGGGTTTCCCTGTAAATCTAATAAAGGATAGAGAGTCTACTTTGCTCTTTTTGTTGTTAGCTTTTTTTTTTTTTTTAATTTTTGTACGAGTAGTCAGA
>VWYE01029108.1:45739-115013 GCA_013398995.1 Alaudala cheleensis
CCTGACATCCATCCAAGGTCAATCCCTCACACGATTTCCTTGTATGTGCCTCCTGATGGTGTGCCCCCCATCTCAGCAGCCACAAAGGTAGCACACTGTGGTGGTGACTTCTCCAGTGCTTTCTAAACTAACCCTAGCTTCTTCTAACTTTTCTCTACTTTCTCTACTTTCTCTTTCCCTCTTTTACTATTAAATAAAAATATATTAATTTTTTGGCATCAACATCTAATCTCATTTGGTTTTATCTCAGTTTTTGGGAATGTTTTGTCTCTTCAAGGTTCTTTCCATTTTATTTACAGAGAGGTAGTTTTCTTTGATCTTCTGTGTTTAAACTGGTTTGTAACAGATGGCTGCTACATTTGTTAACCTTCAGTCAACTGGGACCTCCCCAGTTAGACAGGACCACTGGCAAATTGTTGAAAGTGGCTCATGAGCACTTCTGCCAGCTCTCTCAGTACCTCTGGGTGAATTTCATTCAGCCCCACAGTCTTGTGTTTGTCTAAGTGGTGTAGGAGATCAGTGAGTATTTCCCACTGGATTATGGAGGATCCCGTTGGATTATTACATTCTGCCCTGCATCTCTATCTTCCAGGTCAGAGGCCATGTACTCCTAGAATAACTGGTCTTACTATAAGAGACTGAGTCAAAGATGACATCAAATATTTTGTCACTGGGTTTCCCTGTAAATCTAATAAAGGATAGAGAGTCTACTTTGCTCTTTTTGTTGTTAGCTTTTTTTTTTTTTTTAATTTTTGTACGAGTAGTCAGATTAAATTCTAATTCTTTGACCTTTCTAATTTTCTCCCTCCCTTTCCATATGGAAGTCATTGCCTTTCCTTGGGTTCTTCCCAGGAAATGGTCAAAGTAGATATCAATTTAAATGCCTTTAGCACCTAATTTACTCTTTTTTCCTTACCACATTGCTCCACTTTTTCTAGGTGGAAAAAGGTGCTTTTACAGACAAAGAATTAACTTAAAATGGCAGGACAACAGAGACAACTATTCACTTGTCATATAAATAATGAAGCATGAATAGGAAAGAATGAACAAAGCTCATCTAAGTCAGTATAAAAGATGTTTCCTCATTTCTAGTTAACAAACTATGTGACTGCACTCAGCAAGCTTTTCCCTGACTTCTGCTCTCCCTGAATGCCCTATCCTTCCCATGTCACTTCTACAGAAACATAAAATAGTTGGAAGGATCATTTTGGAAGTCACCTAGACTAACACTTATAAACTGGGCCAGTTAAACCAAATTGCTTGTGGATGTGTCCAACTGATTTCTGAATTATCTCGAGAGATGGAAGGAGATTCTACAACCTCTCTGGGCAGCCTTTAAGTGTATTTGATCACCCCTGTAGTACAAATATTGAAAAATAAATGGATTGCCTTTTTTAATAAAAATTTAATTTATTTGTAGTGGATGAGGGAAGAGTACTAATGTCATTTATCTTAACTTTAGTAAGTCTTCAAAGTGTCTCAAAATATTCCTGTACCCAAGTTAAGACGTATCATTTGAATGGGTGGATAACTTCAAGAATTAAAAAAAAATTGGGAGGTCAGGATCAAAGGAGAGTGTTTACCCTAACCAAGGGTCCTGGCTGGAGCTGCTCATATATTCAGGAACCTCTCCTGTTTAATATCCATGTCAGTGATCCAGAGGAGCTGACAGACTGAATTCTCAACAAATATGCAAACGACAATGTATGAGGGAAAGAATAGCTAATACTACTGAAGGCAGTGCTGCCATCCAAAAGGACCTGATGCACAATTACAGAAACTTTATGAAATCCATCAAGAACAAATAAGATACCTTGCACGTAGAAAATGCATTCCTCTGGCTACAGTACAAGTTGGAGCTATCAGCAGGGGAAGAAAGTTCTCCAGAAAAACCTCTGGGAGTTGCAGCAAGCAGCAGGCTGATAATGAACTATCAGTGCTCTTCACAGCAGAGGGCCAAAGGAATCCTGACCTGAGTTAATTGTAGTGCAGGCAGTGGAATGAGGGATTTCCTTTTTACTCAACATCTGTTAGATATCAACTAGAATGCTGCAGCCAGTTAAGAGGCTTCCAAGACAAGAAAGATGTTGATAAATTGTCTTGGCCACCAAGAAGTTTGGAGGCTGCAAAATTTGTTTTGTGAGGATTCAGAGACCTGAGTACATTTAGCCTAAAGAAAAGAAAACAGTCACCCAAACCTGAAAATACGGCCTCAAGAAGACAGAGGCAAAATTTTTGCAGTAATACATGTCAGGAAAACAAGAAACAACAGCCAAAATTCATGAGAGATTCCACCTTTACAATGAAACTTTTTCCCAATGAGAACAGTTAGGAAATAAAAGATGTTAAAAGAAAAGTTAAGCAGTTTCCATTCATTGAGGTTCATAAGACTCAACTGGATGGTTACCTGAGAAAGTTTAGATAAAGCTTCTGAGGTTCCTTCCAACCCCAATTACTCTATGATAATATAATCCTGTGATTCTATGATAGAGAATGTACTATTTCAATAATCTGAATTTTTTTCCTACCCAATTGTATTACTCCTGGCTATGATAACTGCAGCTTTCCATTATTGCACAATATTCAAGAAAAGTCTTAACTTGAAGTTTTAAAAATTGACTAGAAAGAAATACTGAGAGTTTTTATATGTATATTTTAGTTCTGAGAACTTATAATTTTGTTTCCATATCTATAATGAGTTATATAGACTCATCTTCTCAAGAGAGACAATTTTCATAAAATTCTTTTCTTTCCCCCAGAATTTGTTGTTCTGTCCAAACACAAATATTTCACAAAGGCATTTTAAATGCCAGTACAATACTGCCAGAAACCTGTTAGCTTTATTTAGTACTTAGAGAGTCTCAGTGCCCAGACTCTAGAAGTCAAGGTTTGGAGGTATTTGTGGACAGCAAGCATTCTCAGGAGAGTAATGAGCAGATTGTGATTCTGTCTGGACACATATCTGATCTTAAACTCTTAAAAAGCCTCCAAAATTTCAAAACCTGCCACAGAATGGAATTGTTTTCTTACTGACTTTTTTGGACCGTTTCATGACTAGGAAGCAGAACTGACAATGTGCTCTTTATGATCAACATTACTGTCTCGCTTACAACTGCTGCATGGACATCCTGGAATTCTTTCATATTGTTCATGTTGCACAACAGCATTGAATCATAGGATCAGAATCACTTAGGTTGGAAAGACCCTAAGCTCATCAAGTCCAACAGCAGATGTGTTATCTGTTCACTCTCTAGTGTCTCAGCTGGGGAAGGATTTGGCTGATACTGCTCTTTTTTTAATCTTTGTTTGTTTGTTTGTTTTTTCACCTTTTGGGCTTACTAAGAAAGCAGCAGTTAAAAGCACCAAAAAGAAAATGCTTTATCATTGAGCACCATATTCTGCCAATTTCATATATGGAAAATAGGAGATTTTTTTTGTTTGTCTTCTTATAACTTAGTTCTGATATGTTAAATAGTAGAAAAAAAAATAGATAAAAGAAGGCATATAGCACATTACTTCCTGTTGCATCATATTTCTGCACTGCATAAGAGTAAGGTTCATATCTCTTATATCTTTCTAAAATCTAAGTTTAGTTGGGAAAATAAAGCTATTTCAGGGTCATGACACCCCACATAGGCAGGTCCAGGACCTTCACTTCGAGGTAGTCCAGAACCTACCCTTCGAAGTGTGCCATGTAGCTGGATATTTTTATTGTGATATAATGAAACTATTAACATTTTTAGAATGGAAGAATAGAGTTAAAGTGTGAAAACTAGAATTATGCTCCTACACTGAAAGGATTATTAAAATTTTTCAAGATTTTTTAAAATATGAGGCTACTAATTATTCAAATTTCTGTAGATGTCTTTTAATGTTGTGGCAATTGCTACAATACCTTTTCCTATTATTTTAATATAAAACATATGTTACTTCAGAAATTGGATACTCTCATTATTGTATGGATCAATATATGACAAATGTAAAATCATTTGAAGCAATAAATGTTTTATGAGGATCCTCCACTTGCAAAATTAACTCAGCCACATAACTAAAAAAATATAAGTCTGAATAAAAATGTACATATTGTATATATCTATTTATTAGGCTCTATGCAATATAGATAATCTACATATTGCATATGCTTCCTATGCTGTAGACTAGTATATTAGTTATAAATGATATATTTATATAGTATACGTTATATATTGCATATGTTTTGGTTTTCCATTAAAAAGCATAAAGAAAATCTCACCACAACTGGCTTGATTTTAAATTAGATGTGTACATGGATAGATCTGGTTTATTATTTATTATACAGTATCTATATACTCTGTGTACACATAAATATATATCCAGCATATATAAATATATAATCATCAGTGTCTTCTGAATCCTTAAGAATGATCTGAGACATTCACCCTAACTGGCTCCTCAGCTATCAGCTCTTTGTTTCCCTAATTGCATTTGTCACTTTACATGGAGCCCATGGCTGTGGTGAGGACAGTTGCCTGTTCTCATGAATTTTACTTGTGCTATTTAATCTCTCTCATGGAGAAACTGACAATTTATCTTAGCTCATTCACATGTGGTATCAATTTCTTTATTGACTGGAAAGCTCTGTACACCAGGCAAATGATATTAATTTTGCTTTTTACTAATGACAAAACCCACCATCATTTTATTTTAAATTGCAGGCATGACTGAGGTGGCACAACTAGCCTTTCTTAGATATGGTTAGAGATAATCTATATCACGTTGACATGGCTTCAGCACACAGAGAAGATATATAATTCTGTAGTTAGGAATGTGAACATGCAACTAGAGCATAAAATTCTGGACACTAGTTAATGTGGTTTTTATCTTAAAATGCATGTATTATTCCTTTGTTGGAAGTTACCTTCTCTTCAGCCTGTTTTGCCACTAGGGCATCTTCTACAAGTGTGTTCTCAATACACTTCAGACAAGATGTGTTTTGACCTGATCAGCCTAATCTGTCTGCTTTAGCATGAATTGGTATGCAGCAAAGCATGGAGACTGACAAATATTCACTACATAATTACTGTGATATATGTCTTAAACAATATTTTTTTCATAAAATGGTGGCACCTACATTACAGAACTATTACTACTCCCAGTTCAGCAAAACATGATATTATGTTGTCTTAGTTTCAGAAACAAGAAGGTAATTAATGGGAACACAGCTACTTCACTGAAATATTTTTTGTGTAATCAAAAGTTAATTTAATATAGGTTCTGCATAATATCTGACATTAAAATTATTCAAAATTATTTTCCTGAGTAATTAGTTATTGCACTTATTTTACTACATAAGGAAACCAAATGATGAATAATTCTTTGATTGTCCTAACTGTCATTCTAGGACATCAGTACATAGTAGATGATGAAGAAAATGACCAGGCAGTGGGAGACAGTCTGGAACTAAGTGCAGAAATGACAGGGCTTAATTTGCTTGAAATCTGAGATCAGAAAAAGGTTTTGGAAAATAAATATACAGAACAGAAATCTTAAAACTTATTGCATTCCTAAACATTGTATTGTGCTTGCCTCATGTGAACACTCTCTTGTGTAAGAAAAACTTATTTCATAAAGAAAGATAGAAAAGGAGTTGAATATCTTTATTTGGTAGCCAGTAATGCAGATTAACAGAAAACTAACCTAGTGCAACTTTCTCTGCCATGTTTAATTGAACTTTTGACAACCAAATCAAAATTAAATCACAGAGACACATAGAAATTCAAGGAAAGTTGGGGATTTTGAGAGATGTTATGTAGATTTTCTGATGAACCATGCAAGGCTAGTAAGACTACAAGCAACATGTGTAAGAGGAGCCCTGGAACTTGGTGGCTGAATTTACCATTGCTTAAGTAGTTGTCCAGGATCTTCATGTACCTATACTAATCCCCACTGAAAATCTGAAATTATAAAATATTTTTGTAAATTAATCTAATAAAGACTGTGGGGCTCTAATATAACAAATTATATAAGGCACATTTTTCTCCAACTCTGATCATCCTGTAAAAGAAAGACGCTGCAACACATGTGGACTTCATAGTTTAATGACTTGGCTGCAGGCTCACTTTACTTCCCATTAGCTCCCCATAAAAAGCTATAAAATGTTTAGCCACCAAACCATTTCCTTGACAAGAACAGCTTGTTCTACTTTTGTCAAAGAATTCCTCCAGATTAAGATGTCTTCATATCAATGGCAGTTCTGTTTCACAAACCTAAGTAAAACATTATAATTTAAGCTCAATTTAATGGTGCTTCCGAGAAGTTCTACTAGAACTGCTATTTTTGTGTGAGTGGACTCTGTGTGGTTTCTGGATTCCTGTAACAAACCAGGTCATAGGGTGATCTACATATACTGGACAAGAGGGGTCTTAACATCCAGATAATGTAGAAATAAAAGGGCTCAATGTTGTAAACCTTAAAGAAAATTTAAAACTTAGTCCGCAATATTGTACAAGCTGTCTTAATCTTGAAAAGACTCACAGAGCAGCATGATAATTTCTATTCATGCACATTTTCTCTGTGTACTCTGTTTGCTTGAGTAATGAAGCCAAAGTGGAATCTTCTATTCAGCCACTTTCCCAAGAAAAATGAAAGAGTTAGTAGACTGTGCTAACAACCTCCAATGAAGCAATCAAAACCTGGAATTCCATCTGCCACAGGGAAAATTGACCACTCTGCTACTAGCAAGTCAAACAGTTCACACATCATTTATAAGTCAAACATGTCAGGAACTACAGTAAAAAAATTAAAACTAAAAACCTACCCCAAACAGCAACCTCCCTCCTGACACCCTCTCAAAAAAGAAAAATCCACAACCAACCAACCAACCAACCAACCAACCAACAGATCCAACGTACAAAACCAAAGCAAACAAACCAACCAAATCCCAAATTCATTCTATTATGAATAGGGCATTTTTTATAACAATGAAGTCAGCATAATTCTTGAAAAATGCAAACTGGGTATATTAGCTAAGCTAATTAACATAATTGTGGAAATAACTTGATGTTTTATTTACTTTTATTTGTTGAAACATATGTATTAACAAAAATCGAAGACCTTAACTTCATAGTCTAGTTTGGCTCTGTGAAACAGGACTTTTTTTGTTTTGCAGAGTTAATCAATTTGCACTAGAACACCACCTCCTCCCCCACAAAAACATAATCCTCATGCTTTTTACACTGAATCCATGTTTCTTTCTCTAATGTTTTTAACAGTACAGTTTTCAGCAATTTCAACATGGACCTAAATTGGCATTTTTAATTTATATAGAGCATCAAATTTACAAATTAGTTTTAGACTATTCCCTCATGCCCAGTAATTCTATGACTAGAAATCCAGATCAGGATTTGCCATCCACTTTCCATGCTTGTAAGTGAAAGGGGTCATTAAAAGATAGTTTCAATATTATAGTAATATAATTAACATCCCTCCTTCCAGTTCAATGTCATTAAAGGAATCACTGGGGATTTTTAATGCCAGAAAATATTGTACAACCTGCTAATATGTCCTGCACATTTCTGAGAAAAGTCAGCAAAATAATATACAAAAGCTATCTACAATCTTGAGGAATTCTAAACTTTTCTACATTATTTTTTCTTTTAATTTTTTCCTGTGCTTTCCACTGGGTTGACAATGCTGGGCCTATTTTTCTGATCGTGCTCATCAATTATTTTTGAGAGTAATCTAAATCCTACAACTTCACCTAAAATTTGCAGAAAGATTCAGAAAAATTAACAAGATTTTATTACCCACGAGAATACAAAATTTGAATTCCTAATTTGGTTATTTTCTCATCTTCCCAACTTAAATAAGTTTAAAGCTCATCTTAAAAGAAGAGACAGGGTTAAAAAAAGCAATTGTCCGGTTTTATTTTGTTTACATTGCACTGAAAATTTACATCATACTTTTACAAATCCTTTTTCATAAAAATATACTTCTTTACAAAAGTGTATGCATTAATATAAGAGGAGTAGCCAGTTGCAGAAGAAACATTTTAAACTATCTCAAATGTATTAACCTTAACATTAATGAATGAATAATAGTTATTGCAGTCATTTGAATAAACAAGAATAAATAACAACCAATGGTATAAAATATAAAACAGCATCCTTTTAGTAGAATACAGTTTGACAGAATTGTATGAATATTCAAAACAAAGTGTTGTAAAATGATTTATAAGAAATTCATCAAACATTATAGAAATCCAAGCAGCAATCCTGGGTACAATGATTTTTGGTAGGCACTCTCTATTACGGTAATAAAAAGGTTATTTTCACAGAATTATTGATGTCTGAAAGGGACAATAACAGATAATTCACACTGGCTAACACACAGCATTTGTGAGTCATGCTATGAATGGAAGACAATGACCTACACCAAATAAATTACTGAGTTCCTGCTGAATAATTCTGATATGAAATAACTGTAAAACCAAAAATTGCATTTCCTTGGAAGTGATTCTGGAATGTCTAAAACTTGTATCTGAGGACAATCTGAATTGTCCCTAAAATGAATGGATTGTCCCTAATAAAATCATGGCTTTATATATATATTTATATATCTATATCAATTTTTTTTTCATTGCACTGTGGTAATATATTCAATTTTAAATTAATTGTAAGGATTCATTTCCATAAAGTACTGGAATATTTAGAGATAATAGATGTGAAAACACATTATTTCCAAATTATAAATTCCTTTTACATTGTAGATCTGATGCAAAGTTCATTGAAGTCTCCTAGAATCCATCAGTTCCAATGGGATTGCATCATGCTTTGTGCATGCATTTTGTCAAAATGCTGACAGAACAAACAGGTGAGATATGGCCTAGTTTGAAGTATCAGGGACTGAAAAATGGACTGCTATTTTTGATATAGGGATTTCATTACTAATATTACTGTAAACTGCACTTTTAAACAGGAAATATTAAATTAAGTTTTAGCTTTTGAAACAAGTGTAAGATGGTCATACCTGAATGTTCTTCAACATTAAAGGAACATAGTCACATACAAAGCTCAATTTGTATTAGATTCTTCATTGTAAAATCTGTCTAGATATATGATTGACAAAAGAAATATATAAACACTACGATTTGTTGATATTGTTAATAGAAACAGAGAAAACAAGCTTGACTTGGAACATGAAAATGATGCAAAATGTAAAGCAGGGAAGAAAATTCACTTTATAAGGACATGAAATTTTAATTTTTTTTTCTGTGATACGAAAAGAGTGAGTTATACTTGCTGATTTCTAAATACTACATCCTGGACTCAGAAATTCAATTGTTCTGAGAAAAATTAAATACTTAACGGGCTGAAAAAGGAAAAAAGACACAAACTCATGAGAAAGATGTAGCATATGACTGTTAAAGAGATATCAGTGACCTATTGTCTCCTGTAAGTATAGCTCTTATTTTCTACCTATATCTTTTATTTTTTTGACCCAGTCCCTCTATTATAGTTTTTATAAAGCACAGAATACTGATAGTGGATGCTCCTCCAATATATGCAAATATGTTTTATGTTTTAGAATAACCTCCTTTTTTAAAAAAGCAAATAAACTGTGAGTAGCACTCATGGAGTGCAGCAAAATTTTTTAAAACTCTCTGTGGCATACACAAAGAAGAATTCTGATCCAGTTTATGAAAAACAAAATAAAAACAAAATAACTACAACCCAGACTTGCCTATCATCCTCAGGAAAAGGTGACCCACTAGATCCTGAAAAGTGTGCTTTAAATTTTTTTTCATTACTTTTTTTTTTTTTAATCAGTGAACTGTGTGTGCACTGTGTTGTGTGTCAATTTCCAGATTTTGGAGACAAATCATTACCACATTATACCATTGTGCAAACAGTGTTCAAGTTGGGGTCAAATCGTACTGCTTTCCCTTCCACTGACTTGGCATTTGTGTCATACATGGGGTTTTCAAAAGCAGCTTGTCCATTATTATTTTCATGTACAGAGCATCCTGTGTACTGTGTTTTAGGTGCAGTCCTGTAAAGAAAGAAGACAGATTTGTAACTGCAGTTTTCTTCACTTACTTAATAACGTTTAAGAATCAGAACAGAGTTTAGTTCCCAATTCCAATGACAGGAGCTAAATATGACATCTTGATTTCTTGTTCAATATTTATGCTAAGAATTCATACTGTCTTTATTGAAGTCTAAGGGCTTTATGATTCCTTGAAAATTGTGTTAATTTAGAAACTTACTTAACAACCTTAAAAGAGGCTATCTGTTGTTATTGCATCCATTATCCAAGCTGGTAATCATTCCACTTCGATAATCAGATTACAAAGAGTACAACAAAATCTTGTAAAGACACTATAACTCCCCAGTCAGATGACTGAAGTTTTCTTTTTCCCTTTAGAGATTCAGAAATTTTACCAAGAATAGGTCTATAGCTGAAATGCTCTCTTTTTCACTAAATAACTCAAAGTATCAGAGTTCAAACCCTTAAAAGCTTTTGATGTATATTTCTATACAAAACATACCTATTGTAAGTAATCAATATGAAAGGCCAAGACAAGTATGTAAAGCATACAGCTAATAGCAAATACAGAATAAATTACATGGGCAATTGTTCATATGCTGGAGCTGTTGAAAACAAGTAGTACTAATTAAAAATGATGCTACATGTTTTAAAATAATGTTATCCTGTAATGTATATTACTAGTATGGATGCAAATCGCCATTTTGGCAGTTAGTACACAATTAATTGTCTTGGCATTAAAGTGATTAAAGTTTCTTTAGTCATCAAATGCTTCAAAGCTACAGGAGAAGCTTACAGCATCCAAAGAATTAATTCTGGCCTCAGTAACATGAAAAAAACTGTTCATCAGCCTAGACTGATGAAGCTGAAAAGACTGGTGGCTATTTGACATAATTGCATATGAACTAATAATTTCAAATGCAGAAACAGTTTCACAAAGAAACCTCTCGATGACATAATGTTTGCATATATTTGTATGCAAATAAACTGGTCAGGCATTAAAATAAATTACTCAGGATATGACTTGATTCTGTCACAATTTATAGAAAATACACATAAAAATTACTAATTATATTATTCAGCATAAGCCAATAATTTACAGCATCTATTTTACCATGAAGAGGTAAATTTATAAAATTTTAAATAGGTAGGAATGAAAATACAGCACTGTATAATAAACTCATCTCTTAGTTATTATACCAGATCTTAACAGATGTAGGAAGAATGATCTACATGCACATTTTTGCAAAGCCTTTGTTGTTTTACAGAAAACTTCATTTACACTAGCAAAAAACTGAAGATAAAAAAGAAAATCACCAATGCTTAGAGGAATAGAGGAATTCTGTACATGTAATTTGTACTTACCTTTGTTTGTAAAGATAAAAGCCAAAACCAGCAAATATAAGGGCAAAGAAAGGCACAAGGATAGCAATGGCAACTGAACTACTATTTGTACCGTGTGGTTGATTAGAAGAGTTTGAACCCTCAGACATGTTAAGACCTAAAAAGACAATAAGAAAAAACAAGTAATATTGTAGACATGTCTGTTATCAGCAGCACATGCTACTCCATAAGGTTTGGAATTCAATAACACCTTGTTACCCAAACATACTATCAAGGAAAAGGTCAATCACCTGAAAAGGCAAATTGAAAACTCATTACTTCCTTAGGTGCAGCTATTGATACACAGAGTGAAAGAGATAGGAACAAGGAGGTAGGAACCTGCTGCATGGCTAAAGAATATATCTACATTATCTACACAGAAAAGGTAAATCCCTTTTAAATGTGAGGAAAGATTATAACAATGACACAGATATTATAGAAAAATTCTTTACAGAAGAAGTGTTTGGGCATTGGAACAGGCTGCCCAAGGAAGTGGTGGAATAACTGACCCTGGAGGTGTTTAAAGAAAGATGGGATGTGGCCCTCAGTGCCGTGGCTCATTTGATAAGATGATAGGGTGATTATGACTGGATGATTAGGTCATAGGTTTGACTTGATGATCTCCTAGGTCTTTTCCAAATTAGTCGATTCTGTGATTCTTTAATGCATCTTCAAATTCAATTTTCAAGATTTTAACTGGATCTTTTATGAATTGCTTAGGTCATAATGTTTTCTGATTTTCTTGACGGTGTAAGACAATACCCAGAAATTAAAAAAAAAAAAAAAAGACCCCAAACAACCATCCATGGTTGAGACCCCAAAGAACCAACCATGTGAGGAAAATTGTGTGGAAACAATAATCAAAACATTTTATTTCAAAGAAGCTTATTTTGAGGTCGTGTGCATGAAATAATGAAGCAGTAAGCATGTTAAACAAAATCTGTTCAAAGATTGTGAATCTCTTTATGGCAATATTACTGACTATGTTAGCTACAATTAAATCTTGTACAGAATTTGAGTCTGAATCATTCTTTTCCTCAAAGTTAAACACCAACAAAATTTACCTTCAATATATTGCAGAAAAGAATCTCAAACATATAATACAAAATTCAAATGAAGAAATATAACTTTTGTAATAATCTATCAAAACCATTTGCTAAGTCTTGCATTTTAATTTTTCTTAATTGACTTTCAAATATTTTTAAGAAGTTAATAAAGGAAATAACTTCTCATATTCATTTAAAGAAAACATTTCTTGATAAAGATATTTCTAAAACTTCTTGCAAAGTAATTTGCATATGAAATTACACTGAAAAACAAGATCAGTATATTTTACTGTGACTTAGAACTGTGAAAAGAGAAAAATTTGACTTTACATTCCTTCCTTCCAGCACATACAAGAATTAAATAATTTCCTGATTTTACTGAAAAAAAAAAAATGGACAATATTTTGTGGCTGAATGAACTCAATGAAAAATTTACCTGAAGGTAAGAACTCTATCTATCTAAACAGCCATTATATTAGGGGAAAAGAAATCCTCTTCTAAGGCATTCCCAACAGTATTTTATCATTTAAAATTCAGTATAAATGAAATTCAAATTCTCAGGGAAAGAGAAATATCACAGCTCTTAAGATAACATTAGAAAGAAAATTAAATTCTTTTCTTAAATAGCATAACTGAATTTTGTCACCAGAGCTCTGTTACCAAAGCTCTCTTAGTATGGAAACAAGAAGTTAATTTTAAGAAATTAAGGACTTATCAAGTAATACTTTTTTCTTCTTAAAAGTAAAATAAGTATTTATCTGCAAATATTTAGCAGTTTCCCTCCTCTAACAAACGTTTAGGTGAAATGGTGTTTCAACACCATAAGCATGAAACAAGTTTATCAAAGCATTCTACAGCAGGGGTTTTCTAGATAGCTATTAAGAGATAAAACTAAATGCATTTTACACATAATTAGATAAAAAATTGCTCAAAATGTCACAAATGAATGCGTATACTATCTCTATGTTCTATAAAATGTCAGTTCTGTTAAGAACTTGCAGATACCTTCATACTTCTGGATATAATAAAACTGAATATAGAACAATGAACTAGCAAAGAATTAGAATTTGTTGAATACCTATTCTTTGAAGCCCAAATTGTCCATAATCTTTACCCTGGATGAATCCTTGAAAAACATATGTTGCTCCATCAGGTTCAGCAGAAACCTGTAAACAAAAAGTACTTTGAATTAAATGGGAAGACTTTGTTGAAAGTTCTATGCATCTATTTGAATGGGAGCTACTCTATTCTATATTCTAATATGCTTGACTGATATCTGTTATTGCCCATTATAAAAACCCTCTTTTTCTAGGAAATTTATATATAAAGTTCAAAAGAAAAGACAGGACTGTTATAGGCACAGCTTAGACATGGTGGTTTATGGTCACATAAGACACCTTGAACTACCTTTAACTGCATTTTTTTAAACCACTAAGACATAAAGTTTCAGTTAGTTCAAATGTCAGTATTTCTAAGCTCTTATATGTCATAATTTTCTGTTTTATTTAGGAAGTGGATTGGAAAAGTTATATTGCATATAATCCTAAGGATCCAAGTATTGAGATTTTAATAGCTTGTTTTAAACTAAATAAGAAGACCTCAGATTAATTGAAAATCATTTTTCTTAGCACCTATCCCAATAAGCACTCAATTATACAGCCGTGGACTAGAAGAATATTGAATAAGGCTTTGGCACAAGGGCACAAAGGAAAAATATGCTAGTATAAACTAAAAGCCTTGTGGGAGGGAGGGATGGTTGAGATCCTATGATTATCTCTCTAATTACAGTAAGTACAGTCCAAAGTAGTGTACTGTATACAGCTTGAAAGATACTTGCTTCTAAGAATACTTATTAGCTTTAAATTCAGTGTTTTCTAGGTAGGTTCCTTCAAGCTTTTCCCTTAAGCTTCCCTCTCTCAAGGATGTCTTCAGCAGTGACCTGAAGCTATATTTTCCCTGAAGACCGGGTGCATTTCTTCAGTGAACTTTTTACTGTGGGCTAAAGCAGCCTCTTTGTGCTATTCCAAAACTCAAAGAATAAAAAGGTCAAGTAAGAACAGTACATAAACAGCATATGTATGGAATGTAGGGAGTATACTGCTGACTTTTGTACATTTAGAAGTCTGAAAGTAAATACTTTCCTTTGCTACCTCAGCAGCAGACAGTTAAGCCTTTTTACTGGTTCATTTATTGCTTAATAAGTTTAGTTTAAGATTTTCACTCTGCACTTTAAAAAAAGAATTGTTCAACCAGTGCCACTTGTTATAAAATATAAATTTATAAATTCAATGTACACATGGCATGTGCACACATAGTAGTGTCCCTGTTGTACTTAACCAGTAAGTGAAACATAAGTAAACAAACAAATTCCTTAAAAAATCAGATGTTGTAGCAAGCATGTATGAGTGTTTAGCCCCATACAAACAATTTTAGGCTCCCTGTTTTCTAAAATATCTACTTTTTTCTTTTCATGGTTTAATCACATCCCAGAAACCTGGGCTATTTCACCCTCTCCTTTGCCTCTCCTCCTTTCAGTTATGTGCTCTCTTCCTCTCTGTTTTAAATAATAAAATCAGACCCAGTACCCCAAGGGGCCTAGTCCTAAACTGGAGTAATTTATTTTGTTTTCCACATACATGTGACGGTTCATATTTTTCAAGGTATTTCTAAAAAATCACCAAAAAGTAAAACATGTATGTTAATATAATAATGAAAATTGTGATTGCATTAATTGAATACAATATTATTATAAAATGGTGTTATGTTTAATTACAATAAAATTTCTAAATATACTGGAATTAAGAGAAAGGCTTCTGTCCTAACAGGCATTATAATTTTGCCTACACTCTATGGCTGTTCCCATATTTTCCCTCAGACTCGTCTCCTGCATTTTACCAGAAAATTTTCATGTAATTTAATGACTCAGCCTTGCTAAAAAGATTCCATTTGATATGTCTCAGGATTTTTTGGATGTAAAAACCAGCATGATTTCAATCATTCCAAAATAAATTCCCTCTCTTCTGAAGCAGAAATATACTCACAAAACCATCCATAGCCCATTTTTCCTCTTTCAACTTGCTTGCAGATGTATGGGAGGGTGCTTTAATGAGATATATGTGGAGCATTAGCCGAGCTTCCTGGCTTTTATACACTCCTGTAGAACATAGTTTTAAAAATTCATATTTGTGTTGACTAGAAAAATAATGCAATCTTTGAGAATAAACACATCATCTCTTGTCTTAAAGAGGAAAAGCAGGAAAAATAGATACCAATCGTCAACATTGTTTGTTTAAAAAGATGCACTCAGTTTTGAAATTATTTCAATAATCATAAGATTTCAATAGAAACAGTTTTTAGCTAAGCCTGTAGAGAGGAGAGAAGGGAAACCCCACACACACAGCTGTTACTTCAAGCCTTAGGCAGAACATTGACAGCAATCTGATTTGAAATGGAAAATATTGTTCTGAATCAGGAAGAGTGCATTTAAACCTCACATCCCTCCTTTCAATGTATATAATTTAGTCATTACATAGAAAACGTGATAATAGGAACATCCACACACAAATTATACTCCAAAAGCTGCTGCTAAATTAAAAAAAAAAAGAAAAGAAAATATTTTTTACTATTGGATTGTTCTTCATCAGTTAGTAGGGTCAGTTAAAGAACAGTTTTTTCCATATTATGAGAAGGCTTGTATGCAACCTTATTTACTTTGTAGACATAATTATTGACTCATTCTTGCTCCTGCAGAATAATTATTTAGAACTGAAATATCATTATTTGTCAATTTGCAAAATAAATAAAATACCACAATATCTTTAGTGATTTCATCTTCCATAGGCAATGATTCCTAATTCATGTTTCTTGTGTACATGCCTAAATTGAAAAAACAAGCGTCTTCACATTCAGGATTGGTGACTGCCCTGTAGGAGGTAACATTACATACAAATAATCTCTGAGCTAATGAGAATACTTTCGTGTTAACACTGCACTGAGCTCAAATGAATGAGCCTTGGCAAGATGGGTTTATTCCATGTGTAATTACAGCAAGCACAGGTGTCAAAATAAAAAGAAGTAAAAATAGATACATCAAATGATGGAATGCAAAACAGTAAATTATGCAGGAGGAGGGAACTACTTTTCATTTGAGAAAACCACAAACTGAGTATAGGTGAATGCAGCTTCCTAGCATGTAAATGTATTTTTTGATCCATCCCTACTTCCCTGGCCCTGAGATACCCTTTCAGTATACAAGATTTCAGTGCTCCATCTGTAGAACAGGGAAATAAAAAATATTAATTACCTGATGATATGTGTTATGCCTGTACATAGAGTGGAAAAGGGCATTTGGAATCACATTTGTGTCTAGTTGAAGGAACCTTTTATTTGGAGGAGGAGTGTTTTGAATGAGAAAACACAGCGGTTTACTTTTCTAATTCTAAGTATACTAAATATTACATCTGTTGTTCCTAATATCGTCACAAAAATTACATGGATGAAATTACTACAATAAAGAAATTTGACACACAGCCAAAACAAACATGGTTATCAGTCAGAAAACATTCAGTCCAGTCTCAAAAATTATTCTTCAAAGGACACCTACAAAATAATTTAACAGACAAACCTAGTGATAAAAATTCCCCAGTCTACTTAATACTGGGAAATAGGATTTCAGCAGAAACACAGCTTCTGTGGCACATTACATCCTTCCTGTAAACCACCCCTCCCAGCATCCAGGAGATCAGGCCCAGCCAAATAGGCTTATGAAAGGTAGATCTTGCTTGGCTACTCTGGGCTCCTTCTATGATAAGGTGACTCAGTGGATGAAAGAAAGGCTGTGGATGTTGTCTCACTGAACTTTAGTAAAGCATTTGATACAATTTCCAACAGAAACCTCCTAGAGAAACTGTTCCTGGGTTGGGCAGGTGGACTCTTCACTGAGCTGACAGGCTGGATGAGCTCAGAGATTTGCATTGATTGCATTCAGTTGGTGGCCAGTCCCAACTGGTGTTCCCTCAGAGCTCAGTGCTGTGGCCAGTCCTGTTTAATGCCTTTATCAACAATCTGGATAAGGTACCCTCAGTCAGTTTGCAGATGACACCAAGTTGGGCAGGAGTGTTGATGTGCTGGAGGGTAGGAAGGCCCTGCAGAAGGATCTGGACAGTTTGGATCAATATGCCTGCACTTGGGTCACAACTCCAGGCACCTCTACAGGTTTGGCAGGCCCTGGGGGTGCCAGTCATGGCTGAACAGGATCCTTCAGTGAGCTCAGGAGGCCAAAAAGGCCAATGGCATTATGGCTTGTATAATAAATAGGGTGGCCAGCAGCACCAAGGCAGTGATCATCCCCCCATATTTGGCACTGGTGAGGCCACATCTTCAATCCTGCATTCAGTTTTGGGTCCCTCATTACAAGAGAAACATGGAAGTGCTGGAGCATGAACCGAGAAGAGCAATGGAGCTGGAGAAGGGTCTGGAGTGCAAGTTTTAAGAGAAGAGTCTGAGGAAACTTGAGTTGCTTAGTCTGGAAAAAAAGGAGACTGAAGGGAGACTACTTCCTCTCTTCAAACACCTGAAAAGATGTTGAAGCAAGGTGCCTTTTGGTGCTTTTCTCAAGCAGCAAGTGGTCGGATGAAAGGAAATGGCTTCAAGTTGTGCCAGAAGTTTAGATTGGATCTTATGAAAAAAATCATCACTGAAAGGGTTGTCTGGCCTTGGAACAGGCTATCCTGGGAAGTGGTGGAGTCACTGTCCCCTGAGGTATTTAAAAGATGTGTACATGTGATACTTCCAAAGACATGGTTCAGGGCTGGATTTGGCAGTATTATGTGAATTTGGTTCCCTGAGAAGTCTTTTTTGGCCTAAACAATTCTATTATTCTAACTTTGATTTCTTACTTGGAAAACCTAACAAGTGTCAGCTCGAGTTTCTTTCCATGTTCATTAGGTATCTCTGACTTTCTAGGTCAACATATGGCTTCTGTGGGGAAATTTTAAAATTAAGAAAATTAAGAAAATCTCCGTATGAGTACTTGAAATGTATTTAAAATGTTTAAAAGAGAAACTATAATTAATATGATTTTTCACTCCTTATTGACAATGAACTCCAAATATAGAAAAAGCCTGGAAAAGTAAAAAAATAAACCAAACAAACAGTACCAAAAAAAAACCAAGGGGATGGAGAGAAGTGGAAAACCTCTACATTTGAAAAGGAAGTGAATGCAATGAAAATTTATTTGATAAGATAATAAAATTTAAGTTATGCAAAAAGTTACAGGAAATCAACGTATGTAAGACAGAAAAAAAAAAAAAAGGAAATTTGTTTTCCTCATCCCATACCTGATAGCAGCAATTCCATATTGCTGTTTGTAAGTGTTGCATTTACTCTTCCTGAAGTTGCATTGAAACTGGTGACTGTCAAAGTCATGGGTTGCTTCTTGCTTTTGTAATTGTAAGATCCTTTCCATATATAATTTTGGGCAAACACATCATCTGGAACTATACAGATGAAAACACATATCAATACATATTTAGTACTTAAAAGGTCAAATAACCAACCAAATGTATGATAAATATTAATATTTTCTTTCCTTTACTCTTTATAAATCTACTGGGCATAATTTTCAGATATAAAACATAGAAATCTGGCATGAACTTTTATGAAAGAAATGAAGAACACAACCACAACTACCTTCATTTGCTTTATTCCTAAAATATGGACTTGTCCCAGTTTCAAAAATTCTAAAAGCTTTAGCCAGAAGACCATATTCCACTCAGTGTAGAATCTTTTCTATGCCAGCATAGACAGCTAGGGACATATGGCCAGCATTAAATTTTGCAGGAATTACTATCTATTTAGATATCAAAATTTTCATAAGCATTTTCTTTAAATGACATGAAATATTATAAGCATTTTCTTTATTAACTATTCAAATTTTCTAATGAAAAAAATATATAAGAAGTTTTGTCTTGTTTTCAAATGCTTAAAACATTATGAGTTTCACAAGAAGAAACAATATATTTCCCTAAATTAAAATTTAAAACAGATCATAGTCTGACAGGGAATGAATACACTAGATTTATACCCTCACATTTAATACTTATTGTTAGCAAACTGAAAAAATATTAATTTAAATAGTGCTATTTCAGGAACAAAAGAAACCCCACCAAAACAAGGAAAAGCTACCTATGACATAAAAACTGATAAATGTCAATCTTTAATATATTAGCATGAGATATCTTTTAAACGATTATATTTAAAGTGACTTAGGATGGGCTTGCTACACTTTCTAAAGTAATGTATCAGAGTTATCCCTATAAAGATCACTATTTACAATCAGCACTTTCACATTATTTGAAGCAATTCACACCAAACTTAAAGCTCTGTGTTCATGTGTGCATTGGCATCTCATGTCAGTTAAGCAGAGAAGAACATTTGCCCTTTTCTCTCTCAGGATACTCCTAAATCCAAGACTCGGGCACAATGGAATATCCACAGTTTTCCTTCATCATTTATTTTATGCAACACAAAGACAGGTCTTCACCATGAAAGGTAAAGGAGCTTTCCTAGTTTTTCTGTCTCTGTACATGCATGTATAGGTTTCTTGAAAAAACATTTAGATACTGGACCTGCAAGCAAGGAAATTGCATCGTGGAAATGCCCTGATGATGTTTATTTGTAATCTGCCTGAAATACATTTTCCTACTTTTAGGAAAACTGATCTTTATTGGCAGTTAATTGGGATTGCACGAAATGAATGAAAATTTTCTGAATTAAAAACTTGATGTCTATCATTCAGCAGCACATCAGTGAAAAACATTGTTTGGAACTAGAACACAAAATGTTAAAAAAAAAGAGCCCCCAAATCCCCATATGCCAAAAAACTACTTTTAAATCTTATTCGTTGTAAGTAGAAATTAAATAGGTTTGTTATAGCCAAAGGTTAATTTTAGTAAAGGAGACTGCATTTTTCAGAAAATCTCTTCAGTGGACAGAGAACTTCTCTTGTCAGGACATCCAAATACGGTCTTCAGCAAATCTATTAAAACTGGAGACTTCAGCCAGAACTGGAGAGATTACTTTGTCTCAGCTAAAATTAGATCTTTTTCTAAAGGCTTAATTCAATACTTAGCCTAATACTAAGTATTTAGGTAAAGCAATTTATATTAGCAGTATGTAAAAAAAGTGCAGGACTGAAGAAAGCTGCATCTTTAAATTATTTCAAGGTTAGTAGTACAGTTTCTAAATAGGTAAATTGCATAGAATCTTACACAGAACACAGTGATTTCAGTGAGACCAATAAAACTCCCATTACATAACAGAAATTGTATATAGATGTAAATTACACCATATAGTAGATGGACTTCAAAATTAGGGAATACTTAATTATCTTTTCCCTTTTTTTAATCTAGTGCCTAATCTAATATCCTTTACACATTCTAAACCACTCAGTGCAATCTCATGACAAGGATACTCATTGTTTTTTCTGCAGAAATGGTTTATGACTATATAACTCTTGGAGTACTTACCACTTAGTTTGGGACTTGGTGTTCCCAATGCTGGTCTGGGATCCTTCACTAATATTTTAGAACCAGCTGTTAGAAAGAATAAATTACACATAAGATAAATCAGTTGCAAAATGTTACTCAGAAACAAAGAACATAATTTCCATCATGGAATTTATTTATTAAATTTATTAAATATGATGTTTAAAATTCAAATACAAATGGGATTTCAGCTGGCATCAAACCTTAGTATCACAGGAGCAATTGCACACAAATTTACTCTCTTCCCTCATATCTTCCTAAATCAGACACCTGGATACTATTAAGTCATTTTCAGCAGTCAGTGCAGGGTTTCACTTCAGAATCCATGTTTCAGAATTTACAGTCCTGGACCATGCACCTGACATGTGAAATGCCTTCCCATATTGCATCTAATCCTGGCTACGTCACTTGGATTAGGAACAGTGAACTGTGCATTGACTGCAATGTAGGACCAAAAAGTGAAGACACAAAACAGAGGGAGCTTGAAATAGTTCCTATCCAGAACTTGACTATCTTCAACAGTACTGAGTGAGATATCTCGTGTTCAAGACTAAAAACCAATAGGTGCTGCCTTAATCTCTTTATACTGAAGGAGAAGGTCCCTGAGGGAGGGAAGGGAGGAAGGAGGGAAGGANGAGGCTCTCCACAGTATCTCCAACTGCTCAGGTGACATGAGAACAGGAAGTTGAAGAATTTAATTTCTTCTCTGCTTAGAGCAGAAACTCTCCCACCACTGAAGATGATGGACTAAATGCACTAGGACATTATGATTTTCTGGAGATGAAGCTATCGTATTTAGAAGAAACTAATTTGGATTCACTGGAACATAAAGAAGACAAATAATTCTGTCTCCTAATATAAAATATTCTCATGTAGCACAAGACTCAATTCCTCGCTCCAACTGTGATTTCAATGTTTTGTATTTGGGTCTTGGCCTTGAACCCAGGCCTTTCGTCTCCAATCCATGTTCTAAAAATACACAAGAAAAAAAAAGTACCTTTCCCCTGATCTGAGTATTTTTCTTCATAAAAAGAAAACTTTTGCAAGAGGGGCTGAGAATATTTTTATTGAGAATAAATTTCAGCTTTTTGAAAAGCTCTTTTCATGGATGTTAAAATTGTAAAGAAGAAAGGGTGGGGGTTGAAATGCAACCTAAGATTCTGATGGACTACTACTACTGATTGATTTATTTCCTCTCTGTTTTGAAAGAAACTTACTGAGCTTCACTGTACATTGTTGACCTGGAGGGCAGAGTTCAACAGTGCATGTTTTCTGACTACATTAAGTTCAGGTTAGAAATATCCACATCACACTTTCCAGTTGGGCTTTAGCATAAAAAGGTGATGAGTCAATTTGCCTTGTCAAGTTGAATATATTTCTAGTCAAATCCAGAACAGAAATTTGAAACACAAAATAAACCTTAAATACAAATGTTAGATACCATTCCAAAACTAAAACCAGTTAACCATGAACTTTGTGTTTATAGGTCCAGATATTTGAGTAGGACTTTCAAGATTTCAATTTTGTATTTAAAGGATCAAATTCTAGTTTAATTCCCCTACACATCCCTTTAGAGCTCTCAGCTCCAAATATTTTATTCCTTTTCATCTATTTCCAAGTTATTTTTGTGAAGTTCACAGTAAGAGGTGAACAACTTCTTTCAACAGCAGCAGCAGAAAATTCTTGAATCAAAATGCAATCTATGAATCACATTTGGCCTGGCTTAATACTTTCCAACTACTGAACAAGTAGGTTCCTGGCTGCTAGCTTTCTAGCACTTTCCCAAAGCTCTGCTTTATTTTCCCCCAGCACTTGCCTGGCATGCAATTCTAGGACACCTGTTTTTTAGTAATACAAACTATTCATTTCCTAGCTCCCTTCCAAGTAGCAGTGTTTGGCTACAAAGCCTTTGAATGCCTCTGCAAGAGCCCTGGGGATAACCACATCT
Source organism: Alaudala cheleensis (assembly GCA_013398995.1). Taxonomy (NCBI): domain Eukaryota; kingdom Metazoa; phylum Chordata; class Aves; order Passeriformes; family Alaudidae; genus Alaudala; species Alaudala cheleensis. The sequence continues at coordinate 68,689 of VWYE01029108.1, forward strand.
GAAACATTAGGTAACAGTAATCTGAAAAGGCCTTTAATTATTCAGGAAATAAAATTCCAAACAGTTCCCACTCTTGAGCATATTCCTTATCTCACATGAAAACCACCTTTCTCACCATGACTTGGCTATGGTGTTTTTCATGTCCTACCGCGACAAAGTGGGCAGTAAAAATTAGAAACAAAATTGAAGGTTGGAACAGCAAGGACAAATTAGATACATTTTGTTTTCTAGTAGTATACAGTTCCTTACATAAAAATATAAAATAATAATAAACCCTACGGATTAATTTCACACTGTGACATTAATAATTTTCTTGGACTGAGGGCATCTTTCTGAAATATTACTACAGAATCATTCAGTCATTTAGGTTGATAAAGACCTCTATGATCTTACAGTCCAATAGCTAAACTAACACTTCCAAGTCCTCCACTACATTATGGCTCTGAATGCCAGATCTAAACATCTAACACCACCAGTTCCCCAGGCAGTCTGTTCCAATGCTTGACAACTCTACCTAATTCCTCCTAAAATTTTTTCATAAAGTCTAACTTAAGCCTCACCTGGAACAGCTTTAGGCCATTTCCTCTCATCATTTGTTAATCTGAAGAAGAGACCAACCTTGCTACAACCTGTTTTCAGGTACTTATAGAGAGCAATAAGGTATCCCCTCAGCATCCTTTTCCCAAAGAAAAAGACCCCCAGCTTCCCTAGCCTCTCCTCATAAGCCTTGTGCTGCAAACCTTTTACCAGCTTCCTTCCTCTTCTTTGGGACCAGTCCAGCACCTCACTATCTTTCTTGGAGCAAGGGGTCCAGAATTGCACGCACTATTCAAGGTCTCACCAGTACCAAGTCCTGAGTGACCACTAAGCAGGTCTCTTTGTTATAGAAGGAGATTTGGTTCATCAAGCAGGACCTGACTTCTGTAAGAACATGCTGACTGGGCCCAATCAAATTGTTGGTGTGCATGTGCCAACTGCAAGTAAAGAAAAGCACAGAAATATGACAGATGGCAGATGCAGTGGGAAACAGAAGAGCTTACCTTCACAAACAGGAACCTTCCCAGTCCATGTGCCATCAGACCTGCAAGCTCTGTGCTCTGATCCTCCTGCCAAGAAGAAGCCTGGCTGACAAGTGTAAATCAATGTATAACCAAGTGATGGAAGATCCATTCCTGCAACATTAGCATGACTTGGTGTTTCTGGTTGTTTACAGCTGTGAGCTACAAAGAAAAGACAAAATTCTTCTGTCAAAGTGGTGAAAATATTTCTGAAAATATGTGCCCATTCTGACAGTTAATTAAAAAAGTAATAAAATAAATATAAATTACATAATAATATATTTTAATTCACATTATAAATTACTGTAAGGTCTATAAAATATCATCATGAGTCTGTAAATACACTCTTAAACATGGACCTTTCAATTCTAAGGGATCAAAACCAGACTTAAATGCACTTGCATGAACAAAATTAATTATCTGCATATGAGAACCAAAACACCACACATACCAGACTTAAAAGCAGTCATGGCTTGTGACTTACATCACTTATGATATTTATGTAGAACTGTGTAACAGTAAGTAAATGGTCAGTTGGAAAACACTATGAAAGGTCAAGGAGAAATTGAAGGTGAGTAAATATCAGAAAAAATAAGTTACCATTTCTAATGTCATATGGAGAGTCTCATATATGTAAGAATTACCGGAATGTAGGATTTATGTGTTATCTCAAAGACAGCATGCTTCCAAAAGTGGAGGTCACCCTTCAACACACTGAGCTACTGATTTGCTGTTTGCTTAAGATTAACTCTAGCACCAGGTCAAATAAAAGTAATGCTGTTTCCCTCTGTGGATGTGTTCTCTATTCACTGAAGTGATTCTATAGGGTCAGACCTTACAAGGTAAGACTACTTCCAGAAAAATACAGATGACTAGGTGAACTAAAAAGATTAACCATGATCTTGTATCTTCAGTAAATTATTATTTACCAAAGCATAAAATATCTATGAAATGAAGTGCTGCTGTCTATACTCTAAGAAGAGTATTTTTAGTTCAGATTCCAAAAATTCCAATTGCAAACACTTTTTTCCCCAACCTTAAAATATCGTGACTCCTTGGCTGGGAAACAGTTCCAACTCTTTAGCAGAACTGATTTTAATTATATGCTTTCCTGTATATTTTAGAATAGGGCCTTCTGATATGTCCTATTCTTGCCACCTCCTCTCTGAGTTGGAAGAGTTGCACCCTCTTAAAAATTAACTTTGGATGAAGATCTGCCTATTTTTTCTCTCGCTCTCGCTTTTTTTTTTTAATTCTTTTGTTTATTATACAAAAATTCACTCAGAATCATATTTCTAGGTGCTGTAAGCTAGTAATGTAAATTTCTGTTAACTTTCAGTTGATAAAGTCATACAGATTAACTTTATGACAATGTTACTGCAGCTAAATAACCTAGATTATTTTAAATTGAGAAAATTAAAACAAATTATCATTTCTTACGTATACATTCTGGCTGGATTCCACTCCATGTAAGATCAGGAAGGCAAGTTCGTGTTGTTGAACCATGGAGCAGGTGTCCTTTTTTACACTGAAATTGAACAACATTTCCCACCTGTTGAAAAGTAGAAAACACAGTAATATTGTTATGAGCAACTATCAGCTAGGATATTTTTTCCTAAATTTGATCACTCCTTCACATAATACAGACTTGATAAGTTGTGATTCTCTTTCTCTGGAAAGTAAATTAATTTCACAGAACAATTTGATATGAAATAAAAAAGTGCTTTGTTCTCAGTAGAATTACTCTCCCCCAAAATTAGATCCTCCGTGGAAGAAAATCGAATCCTCATTTTCTGTGGTCTCTCTAGTGTGTTGCTTTGGGCCTGGAACAGCTGATGAACTTTTGAGTTTGAAAACAAAGTTTGTGGTGCCTTTGCCACTCTGGACCAAAGGAGAGACAATTGGGCAAAATTGCCACAAACAAGGGAAGTCACAGAGCTGAAAAGGATATTATATTCTGCTGGACTTCTGCTGAACTAGACCCCCTTTTGGGGAATGCTGGATATATTCACAGGCTATAATGAGAAATATTTGATTAGAATAAACGGGTCTGGTCAACAACGTCTCATGCTTCAGAATGTTCCTATGATATTTTAATTTTGTTTTTTGATGAGAGGAGGTAAGGAAAAACAGCTCTTTATACCATTTTGATAATAGAAACTGGAACACAAGTACATAACAATTTACAATAGCAATTCATCTGAGATTAGCTTTTAATTATTATCCTTATTATGGGTGTGTGTTGCATAAAGAGGAAAATAGAATTCTTGCAGTTTCTGCACAAACATAGAATGGAATAACTTGTTCAGCACATCCAGTTATGGTGAAATTGATGAAAATGCAAATAATTCTTAGTTTCCATCAAAAGCAAGGAAATTAGATTAGAAGTACGTCATTCAGAGAGTATTGTATCACATACTGAGAGTGGTTAACTCAAATATTAAGGTGCATAGACTGCATCTACTGCTCTACAGTGACCTCTATTAAAATATTTATCAACTCATGTTTAAAGAAGAAGTTGAAAACTTTAAACTATATGTGACAGCACATTTATAATTCTGGTTTGGGTTTGATTTTTTAATTATTTTGTTTAAGTGCATAACTCTTGATTCAGACTGATGCTCAAAGGTAAAATGTGGATACTTTCCTGATAGTTTAGTACTGGCAATCAGCATTTCATTCCTACAAGCCTTCATTTGAAACTTTATAGAATTATTCCATTTCAGCTCAAGTTTCTCATCAGAATGAAATTTAATAATAACCCATGAACTACAGATAGGAGCTCATCAACAGAGGATGTGATTTAAAATTCATCTCTCTTTATTTTGCTCTTTTCTGTGTTCACTGGACTATGTAATTACTTTAAAAAGATTTTGAAGGAAATACACTATATCAAATTGCATGATTAAGCAAAAAGTAGTAAAATACTACAAGTTTTAGAAATTGCTCCAAGTAGCTATAGAAGCTTTTTTTTTGAGTGTGTTTGTGGTAAAGATCTTAGTTAAAACAATCAACATTAATATACTTCTTTTAAAAAGTACTAGCCTTAAGAAAGGTGTGTTGATATGACTACATCAGTGGACAAGGGAAGAACTACAGATATCATTTCTCCGGAATTCTGTAAAGCCTTTCAAAAGATTTCCCCACAACACCCTTCTCTCTAAACTGGACAAAGATGGATTTGATCAGTGGATTGTTAGATGGATAAGAAAGTGATTGGACAGTCACATCCGGAGGGTAGTGGTAAATGTCTCAGAATCCCAGTGGACATCAATGACACATGGTGTCCCTCAGGGTTCAGTACTGGAGCCAGTGTTATTTAATATCTTCCTTAATAACACAGGTGAAGGGACTGAGTGCACCCTCAGCAAATTTGCAGATGACACCAAGCTGCGTGGTATGGGTGATACATCTGAACGATGGGATCCATCCAGAGGGACCTGGAAAAGCTTGAGAAGTGGCCCATGAGAACATGCTGAGGTTTAATAAGACCAAGATCAAAGTGCTGCACTACACCTAATATAGTAGGGGTGGGCTGGGATATGAACAGATCAAGAGCAGCCCTGCTGAGAAGAATTTGGGAGTGCTGGTGGATGGGAGGCTGGACATGACCCAGCAATGTGCACTTGCAGCCCAAAAAGCCAATTGTATCCAGGAATGCATCAAAAGCAGTGTGAGGCTGCAGGTCAAGGGAAGTGATTCTGTTCTTTTCTGTTCTGGGGACACCTCACCCAGAGTCCTCTATCCCACTTTGGGTGTTTCACTACAAGAAAACCACAGACTTGGAGGAAATCGAGAGGAGGGCCACCAAAATATTCTGAGGGATTCTCCCATGAGGAAAGGCTGAGAGAACTGCGTTTATTAAGCCTGGAAAAAAGAAGGCTTCATTCTCACCTAATGGTGGCCTTCCAGTTCCTGAAGGGAGCCTACAAGAAACATGGAGAGGGACTGTTTACAGTCACATGATAGCACAAGGGGGAATAGATTCAAAAGTGAGTAGGTGTAGACTACATACTAGGAGGAAATTCTTTGCTGTGAGAGTGGTGAGAGGCTAGGACATGTGCCCAGAGAAGCTGTTGATGCCTCATACCTGGCTGCGTTCAAGGCCAGGCTGGATGGGGCTCTAAGCAACCTGGTCTACTGGAAGGTGTCCCTATTCATGGCAGGGGGGTTGAAAATAGATTATCTTGAAGGTCCCTTTAAACTCAAACCATTCCTTGATTTTATGGTTTCTCTAGAAACACAACCCTTATAAATGTAAGCACATCAAAAATGCAACAGCTGCCTAAGGGATGAAAATGTTTAAGAAGTGTTGCCATGCTGCTCAAGATTACAAATAAATGAAAAAATATTACAAGTAATATATAATAACAATATATTATATTAAATAATTATATTGGTTATGTATAGTAAATATTAAACAAATAAAAGCAATTTTAGAAAGTTTTGTGGTCTCCTTTGCAATATTCTTGTCTCAGAGGCACCAGGTGGCGCTACAATACAGTATTTTATACTCAAAAAATTATCAGTCCTGAAATGTTCAGATTTGTTCTAAGTTTTGAATTCTACAGCTCAAGTAGAAGCATTAGTACTCTGGGAAACAGTGCTTGCATTCAATCAAGCAAAAATACATAGTGCAGGATCATGTCTGTTCTATAGCTGCCTTTTCTATTGTGTCAGTTATAGCTTGGATATTCCCAAAACTAACACAATGATTAACTTTTTTTCTTTTTTCTGCATTTTGCTAAACCCCAAGGAGTGTACATTTGTTATTCTCTAACAGGAGAAATACCAATCTGAGAAGAAAATGAAAAAATATAAATGTTCATCTATTTATAAAGTACTCTAGATAGCTTTTTCACCAAATAGCTGATAATAACATAAAAATTCTCAAAAGAATAAATTATTATCCTTCTTATTTCTTATACTCTTTCTAACTTTCATTAGTTACTCTACAATAATTTTTTTTCTTAGCTTTCAGTTCACCAAAGAACATGAAGATACTCTAATAAATTTCTCCAACTCCAACAATTTGTGCCAAAGAATTGAGAAGCTAATGGAATGCCAGTTACTTGTCTTCAGTAACTTTTAGCATCACATCCTAAATGCATGTAAACATACCTCCTGAAGTCTTCACTATATCTGCAGTTTGGTAGCCCACTAATACATTATTGCCCTTACAACAGGGTTTTGAGTTTACAATACTGCTGGGCAGAAGTTTGACAGGCTTCCTTTGCCTGAAAGAGTCTTGAGCTGCCTGGAGTTTTGTGTTTGGTTTGGTTTAGCTGTAAAATTTAAATTTTCTGTGATCAGGTAGCTATGGCCAGGTTTTATGCTTTTCTTTATCTTTGTATGATACAATTACAGATTTATATTCATAGAAGAAAGAAAAAGAATATAGGATGCACAGAATGAGCTATTTTCCACTTATGTGATGTAGTACAGAGAAATAAAGGTCTGGTGCTGGAACAAAGGTAAAGCCCTTGAGAAATGCAAACAGGATGCTGTGAAGAAGACTATAGTTTGACTATGATAAAAGATGCAACACAATCTTAGCACTGGAGATGCTGCTGCTGTGACCAACTCACCCCTAAAGACAATCAGGCCTGGACATACTCAGAGGTAAAAAAAGAACTATCTAGCATGGGTGAAATGTACCTCATAGGATAGATTGAAATGTAATGTGTATAATAACGAGCAGTGGTGTAAGTGGTGTAAAAATGTATTAGAAACATTACAAATAACCCAGGTGAAACATGAATTACACAGACTAAAAAAAAAAAAAAAAAAGAAAGAAAGAAAAAGGAAAATCATATTCGTGCCAGTGAAGCACCCCAAGATTGTGACACTACACATTGAAAGCAGAGACCTCAGGACAATAAGAAGCAGGAAAATACATGGTGCCTGATATGGCTTAAAGTACATTTTCATTGATGCAGTGGTGGTGCCAACTGTGCTAATGGAGACAGTTATATTGTGGTATCAGGGCCCTTCTCTTGGAACTTCATCCTACAGTGCTATCAACACTGAAGTTTTTATAAGCATTACATTCATAGAAGGAAATTATTTGCAAGGCTGCACAACATCTGCAGATCAAGTTTCATATAGAATTTCATAAGATAGAACCCAAGAGTGAGCAGAGGGCTACTACTACTGCATTGTGTCTGTTTTTCTTTTTTAAATTAAAGATTGCTCTTTGGTTCAATTTCGGCCTCAATATAAGGGAAGATAGCTGAATTTCTACAAAACATGTCGGAAAAGTATGAGAAGTAATAAATCTTGTCTATATGACTGACTGGTCTAAGCAATTCTAAACTGTTTCTTCAATTCAGTAGTACCTTATGTTACAATAGTTTATGGTGAAAGTGCTATAAGCACTTTTCCATGTTTCTAGAAATACAGCAGAAGAAGCATTTCAAAACCAAAAAATTTTAGGGAGCACTAATATATTGTGTTTCTTTCAAAGGAGTCATTTATTTTCCAGATAACAGATGAAGTCAGTATTCACTAAGTCCTAAAGTTATTTTGTCTCCATTTTAACACACTGCTAAGGTAGATCTGGCAAATAAAAATGGCTCAGATGAAGTATGTAATAATAATAATAATAATAATAATAATAATAATAATAATAATAATAATAATAATAATAATAATAATAGCAGATGATGCTGCTTGTTTCCATGCCATGCCAGATATCCAAGTAGCACTAAACTACTTGGTTTGCTTGGTAACATCAAAATACTAAACTGGTATTTTGATGTTATTTGAACACATAAGAAACTGATCTCCTTCTGCCTGAAGAATTCAACACTGAACAATAAAGCCCATGCAAAATTCTGGTGTCTCTTTTTCTACAAAGCTCTTATTTAATAGTTGAAACATCATTCAAATGTGACATGCTGATATTTGTTAGTGTAGGTTCCAGGAGGTCAGGTTTAGATATGCCTTTCAGTCAAGCCCAGAGTTATCCTGTGTTTGCCTGAACTTTCAGTGCAATCAATGAGATAGGAAAACAGATAATCAAGAGCAGGGAAAAAAACAGGAACAAAACAATGGTGCTGTGGAAGCTCATAATTTGACATCAGTATTATGAAAAGCAGTCAGTGATTTTTGTTGGATAAAACAGGAGGTAGTGCCATTTGGTGAAAAGAACTTAAAACAGGATTCCACATGTGAAGACTTGAATTCTAAGTGTAAGGCTACAGCTTGGTATTTTTTATGAGACAGAGAAATAAATTTAAACCTTGACTATTAAGTCAATTGGGTTACCTTAATAATATTAGTTTAAATATGAGGTATTTAACAGAGTTAAAACAAAACAAACAACTTACCCCCCCCCCCCCAAAAAAAAAAAAAAAACAATAAACCCCACATTTGTATTTTGGAACAATTTGGTATTATTCTTTACCTTCCTGCTATGGATAGAAGCAAAAATCATTATTATCCCATTCCCACAGGAAGTTAATTATAGCATAATACACTTTAATTTACAATATTTTTGTGGTTTTAAAGGAGTCATAACATTATACAATATATGATAATGCAGTATTTCTTTCTGGGATCTACAGACAATAACTTGTCTAGAACCAATCATTTTCACAATTGTTTCCAACCAATCAAGAGCTTAGCTCAGCTTCATCTGTATGACTGATACTTCTACCCTGTCATGCATTAACTAAGCAGTCATACTTAGAGTAGCCAGAAGTTGCCCATTTAGTTACTACATAAAATCAAATTCACTGTGTGAACATGAGAATAAGTTGCTGGCTGGGTAAGAAGACTACAGCACACATATCTTAAACACTGGGCACTAACCTTATGACTGTTTACAATATTTATTTTTTTTTTTTTTAGAATTTATAGGGCTTTAAACTCTGACAGCATTTATGCTTATTTTACAAATGATTTGTCAATCGACATTTTGCTTGATATTTTCACAGTTCCATGCTAGCTGTAAATGATATTTTACTCACAACAACTACATCACAACTGAGAGACTGAATTAGCTTCTTCAATGAAAGCTCATTAATATGTGAGAGAAACTGTGACAATAAATTATAGAAAATGCTTAATAAATTATTTATTTGATATATGGTTGAATAAAGAGTTGTCTTCTAGCATAATATTGTATTATAAGCAAACAAAGTTAGCCTAAGGTCTGCCCCTGCTTATCCTATCTTGGCACAAAGCAGCACTTTCAGTCCCTAGAGAAAACTTAGACTATTTTATTAGCACTTGCATATGATTGTGATCTTGCACAACCTGAAAACACAAATATTGCTAAAAACCAGGCCTGAGTAGTACTGCATAAAGGCCACCAAAAGGATAAACCAAAGAAATTTTTGGCCATTAAACTTTGAAGTCTTTAGCTACAATTTGCTTTTAAAAACTAATTTCATTTTGTAAATTTGTTCAAATTTCACTCAGCTCTTTCTTGCATTTTCAGCAAACTGCAGTTTTTATTCTCCTACTACTAGACAGAGCCCTCATACAGCTATGGATCTGCTAGGTGCTCTTCTGTTCATTCTTCTTCATATGCTTGGAGCTTTCAGCCCTGACATCAAACACAGATGTCACAGGATACATTAGGCTCTCTCTTTATTCACAAGATTCCTAACAAATTATAAGGTACATTTTTGCATCTTTAAACCATTCACTCGTGAAAACATCTCACTGATGTCACTATTTTGTGTGAATCAGAAAATCAGCTGTTCAAAATAATTTTCAGTTTCACAATTCTTTTTTCCAACAAAAACATATGCAAGCACCATTTGCCACAACACAGCCTGGTATGTGGCCAGCAGTCTCCTTGGAGGCATCAGGCAGAGCACTGAAAACAGGCCAAGGGAGGTGCTTCTTCCCCTCTGCTAGTCCCAGTGAGTCATAACTGAGTGGTGGCTCCAGTGCTGGGCTCACCAGTGCAAGAGAGACAAGGACAATACTATACTGAGTCCAGTGATGGGCCACAAAATTGGTTAATGGACCATTACATGTGAAATACAAGGAGTAGCTGAAAGACCTGGGGTTATCCATCATGCAAAAAAAAAAAAAAACCCTTGGGGCAGGACAAGCAACAGAAGCAGACTTTTCTTCAGGGGTGCCTAGAGACACAACAAGAAGAAATAGGTATAAATTGAAATACATGCAATGCAATTCTCCTTAAAACTAAGAAAAAAGTGTTTATTTTCACTGTATGGGTGATCAACTTGGAACAGAATGCCAAGAGACGCTGTTGAGTCTCCATCCCTTCAAATATTCAAAACCACCTGGAGACAACCCCCATAAACCTGTTCTAGCTGACCCTGTTTTGAGAAGGAGGAGTGGACTAGAAGTTCTCCTAATGGGTCTGTGACCTGGTAATTCATTTGTGGTTCCAAACAGATCTTCTCTCAGGAAAAAAAAAGTCCTGTTTTTTAGAGTATGTCTGCACGAACATTTTGGCACACTATAAACAATTTTTGAGGAGAAAAAGCCTATTTAATAAATTTTAGGGAGCACTAATATATTGGCAGGACGTACTGAAAGCCTTCAAGGTGAAATCAAGTGGAACTTGATCCCAAGTTTTTCATGTAGTGCGTTGCTGATGAGGACACAGGGTTAGTGTAAGCCATCAGCTAGAAATAAGGAAACACAGTAACACAGCAGCAAAAATCTCTTACTGAAGAAGTCTCTGAACATCTAATTCAATGTTTCTAGACTCTGAGGTAGTATAAAATATTTAAATATGCAAGATAATAAAAAAAACTATGCTCTACCTGATAGCCAAATGTGTTATTTTGCGACCCATGCCTTGGGACTCCTGGATTTTCACATGCGGTGCGAGTAGGTTCTAAAAAAAATTGCAATATATTAGAGACAAAACCAATTACAGTATTTTGATTAAATATGTGAATGTATGACAAAATTAAGCTTGTTCAGCAACATGCAATAAGCCAATCACAAACACAAAAAATAAAGTGATTTTATTCTTAGAGAGTATAGACTAACACCAAAATAATTCAAAATAACTGAAAAATCCTAGATTGACTTAGCAAGAAGAGGAATAATAAGCACTGAAAAAAATTTCAATACACAGGCACAATCATACCTATGCATCGAGGAGAAGAACCACTCCATGTTCCATCTGCTTGGCAAATCCTTGTGCTAGAGCCAACCAAAATAAAAGGAGGATTGCAGCTGAAAGAGACTTCTGACTGATAGATGAAGCTTTTGCCTTCTCTTTTCCCTTGAGCAGGTACTCCAGGGTCGCCACAAAACTTTGCTGTGAAAAAAGAAATGATAGAAATGGAATGTGGCATTTATTAAAAAAAAAGAAATTAAAATAACAGCTGAACTAAGGGAAGAAATTACTCCAAATTTTGTATTTATTTTATTAAGCACAGATCAAATATGAAAACTGAGAATTCAGTAAGAATTCAGAGAGACTAGATATAGAATATTTAGTCTTCCAGATTGTAGTAGTTCTGATAGTTGTTCAAAATGACTTCATAGTGTGCTTGGTCAGTACCTGACACTTAATAAATCAAGTTGACAACTTATTTTGTTGAAGTCCACAGTTCACCTGTGCCCCAAATCACATCACTCTACAAATCTTTAGAGAGCAATCAAAGAGGGTATCAAACTTTCATGTCAGTCTCCTCTCCTGTTTTCCTGCCACCTACACAGTGCTCAACATTTTTGCATGATTAAAGGATTTAGCAGATAGATTTTAAGAGTCCTAAAGTCCTTATGCTTCACTGAAAGGTAAGAGTTGGTATATGTGGAAGTACAATACTTGGAAGTTAGAACAGTTAACAATAAAGAAACACACACAGAAACACACAAAACCATAATAAAGAAACTTCTATAGCAAGCAAAAAGTCAGATACAAATAAACTGTTATTTGACAGGATAAATTTCACTCATAAAAATCTGTTCCTAAATGGATATTTTTACCTTATTCCTATCACCTAAATATTCCTTATGTTTATAGCATGTAATAACTGAGTAAATGTACTGCTAGCAAATTTACCAGCCTTATTCTGCAATATGAAGTGCTGAATATTGTCAGAAGCCAGATTTTGAATAATTGGCCCAGGAAATTAAATCAGCTACGGCAAACCCTGTGTCATCAGACTATATTATTTCTTGACACACCACAAAATCCAGTATTGTGTAGCCTAATTTCATATAAGACAGAAAATGGTGTAATAATAATAATAATAACAATAATAATAAAACCCCTAACCTGTATGTACAGGTTATGTTCAGTAATATTTCTAAGTAGACAAGCTGTACAGACAGTGGAATTTTGTACTCCATCTTTCTCATCTAAAACATAATTTCAATTACATCTCTTAAACAACAATCTTCAAAATGCATTTGTAATGTTTCTATGTTTTTCACCCATTTTTAAGCCTTCCAAAGGACCTGCTCACATGAAAAGTTCCTGCTCTCTGCTTTCCACAGACACTGACTGTATGGGAAATCCATGCACACCCAACACTGGTGAAGAAAAAGGGCTTAATCTGTAACATGCCAGAAATATATGTAATTTCATCACTTTAGGTGGCAGGGGACTGTGTGCAGAATTATGGGTCAAATTCCAGAAAGATCCATGGATTGGGGATAGTACCACAAAGTGTACACACAGTGTACATAATTTGTGAAATTTTTAACACAGGGGCTTGAAATTGTCTCCTAACAGTTCTTTGGACTGAAAAAGTAACAAAAACTCTGAAGAGAAAAACAACAGTTTTCACATTCAAAAATGAGATTTTGGTAAATTTATTAATTTTTTCTAAAATTAAGTAAACTCCATCACTTAGTTGTCAGTCAAGCTGAACTAGTCATTGGATATCTACTGAATAGCTTCCTCTTATACCAGGAAGTGTGGAAACCAGGCATCATGGTAAAACACAGAAGTTTACCTCCTACCAAAACAGGTGACTACAGAACAAACTAAAGAACTGGAAGTTTTAAGAGTGTTTCCACTCTCAATGGAAATATTTCCCTAAGGACTCTGAGAACTTTTAACAGAACAGGACCATGGAGTTCTGGCACTGAGACTGTGAGGTTAGTTTGATTCTTGGAAGAAATTTAACTGATTAACAGCACATTTTTTGTCAATGTCTGGCAGCAGCAGTGAGCACACCTGTCCAAGCTGTGCCCAGGAAGAGGAGATGCTCAGCCTGGTGACTGAGCTTCTTGTGGAGGCATTTGGGCTGAAGAGCATCAGACAAGGAGATTGACTTGTGGCATCATATTCTACCATCCCCTGAGCCAACCATGACACAAGAAACAAAGGATCCCCTACCCTCTCACCACCAAGCAGAAGGAGGAGATGCGAGAGAGGAGGGGAAATGTAGGACTGCAGCTTTAGACCAGGCAGATATTTTCTTTATAGGGAAAATATGTTTAGTTTTACCATAAAACTTAAAAGGAAAGTGCCCTGGAAAGTTCTCTACTCTCCAAGCTGCCATTGGCTCAGGGCCAGGACAGGGACATAGATAGGTCTCTGTATCTGTCTGTCACACTGTAACTGTTCCTTATTGGGCAGTGTGTCAAAAAGCACTGCCTCAACTATTAGGTACTTAAACCACTGCACCAAGCTTCTCAGTGCTTTTTCGGAGGTGTTTATGTGGTGCTATGTTCTCTGCACCTGNTTACAGGTTCTCTGCACCTGTTTACAGCTTATTTTTATTTCCATTGTACTGTTTATTATTTTCTCTTTTTATTAAACCCTTTTCTATTACATGGCACCCTTGGAGAAGTGGTCTCGCTTTATTAAGCCACTCTGGAGGTGCAGGCACCCTCAGAGAAACTTGATGTAATCTCCATGTGGCTTATCTGACTCTGGCCACATGTATTATTCCATCAGGGAAACAGAAGTACGTTATTACTTGCAGGGACAGGCAAATCCCTTCCCAGCCTGCCTCATCTTCCCAGGTGCCCTGGGACAATACAAAGAGAATGAGGCCCTGGAACTAGATGGACTGACAACTAAAGATGCAGATGAAGGTCTTTCTGGAACTGGAGGGCAAAATAACCTACCTCCTGCATCATGACCACCTCTGTCAAATAGAAAGAAAGATGGTTTTCATAGGTGAATCCCTCTGAGGGAATCTGAGGACCCAATACGGCAACCAGACCTTACTCATAGAGAAGCCTGCTGCCTCTCTGGAGCCTGGGACATTAATAGGCAACTCTTTAGTCTGGTACAACTCTCTAATTATTATCTGTTATTTTTTATGTCCACAGCAATGAGGAAGCAAAGAGAAGTCCAAGGGTAATCAAAAGAGATTACAGGCCTTAGCGCATTCATTGGAAGGATCAGGAGGACATCCAGTATTTTCTTTGATCCTTTCAGCGTCAGGAAAGAATACGGAAAGGCACACCCAACTGATCAACAGATGGCTCTGAGGATGATGTCATCAGAGGAACTTTGGGGTTTTTAATCATATTATGGTCTGTACAACACCAGGTCAACTGCTATTCAATGGTAGGTAGTCAGAAGACTGTCTCTTCTCAGAAGAGAAAAATGATTTTTGTGCAGGATTTAGAAGGGCTGACCAGGAGAGTTTTAAGCTACACTGGAAGAAAGAAAGGGACAAAACCAGGTTCATCTCTGATAAGCAATGGGAAGGCATGCCAGAGTTTGAGTACTAGTGAGATCCTTCAGTCTTCTCCATGAGGACCTAGAAGGCTTGACTCAGCCAATGAAATATGACATCCTTGGCACAAGCAAAAGCTGGTGGGATCAGTTCTGTGACTGTTGTGTATGGAGGGTTAAACACTCTTCAGGAGGGATAGGTAGGGCAAGTGGGGTGGGCAATGAGGCAGGGGAGAGGGGTGGCAGAGCTTGCTGTTTGTTATGTGTCCTGGTTTAGGAATGGTACTGCCCAAGTCACAGCCCCCTACTGAGATTCCTCAAAAGCACCCTGCTGCTCTCTTACACTCCTCTCAGGATTCCCCTCCTCTTTCCCACTGTTTTCGGCTGGGGTTGAGAATTACAAGCACAAAAGGCAGAGATCACTGGTTGAGATAAGAACAATTTACTGGCAACAGCAATGAGATAAGAAAACAGACAGTAACAGCAACAATATTAATTACAAAAGTGCACAAAAGAGAGGGTGATTTACTTGCAAAGTGTTTACTGCAGAGCCCAACCAGAGTAATGTTTTTCTGACTGGAAGGAACCTCTCCTCAGAAGCCTAAGTCCTTTTCCCCATCCCTGGCATTGATGTGAGGTGTTATAGAATAATAACTGGGACTTAACCCTGTCGCCTCCCAAAAATTAACCCTCTCCTGGCCAAAATTAACACTCTCCTGGTCCAAACCAGGACATTATAACAATTAAAGGACACACAAACCAAGCGGATGTTTTATGGGAGTCTACCATAGGACACACAGTCAGGATGTTGACACTAACAAATTATTCTTCAATGAACTAAGAGACACCTCTAAATCAACTTCTATTGTCTTTTTGGGGGACTTCAGCTTGCCGGATGCTAAATGGTATTCACAAGCTGTGAATATCACAGCAGGTACAAACAGGTCCAGAAGATTCCTAAAACACCAAGACTCAAAGGTATAACATATAGGTTTGCTGATGACACTAAATTGGGAGGACCTGTTGACTTACTTAAAAGCATCTGTGCCCAGTGAAAAGATCCAGACAGATCAGAGGACTGGGCAATCACCAATGACATGAAGCTTCACAAAAGCACTGCACCTGGGATGGGACAACCCTGGATGTACATCCAGAATGGGAAATCACTGTGGAGAGCAGCACTGCTGCTCAGGAAGGGACCTGGAGGTCCTGGTTGGTGGCAAGCTGAGTATCAGTCAGCAGTGCCCTGGCAGCCAGGAGAGCCAACTCTGTCCTGGGGACATCAGGCACAGCATCACCAGCCAAGCAAGGGAGGGGATTGTCCTGCTCTGCCCTGGGGTGGTCTCACCTTGAATGTTGTGTGCAGCTTTGGGTGGCACAATATAAGGATATAAAGCTATTACAGAATATGCAAAAGAGGGCAACAAAGACAGTGAAGGGCCTTGAGAGGAAGCAGCATGAGGAGGGTCTGAGATCACTTGATTTGTTCAGCCCAGAGGAGAAGAGACTGCGCCAAGACCTCATCGTGGTCTTCAGCTTCTTCACGAGGCAAAGCAAAATGACAGGCACTGATCTCTTCTGTGCAGTAACCAGCGACAGGACCCAAGAGAATGATATGAAGAAGTGTCAGGGAGGTTTAGGTTATAAACCCAGAGCAGTTTTTTCACCCAGAGGGTGGTTACAGCACCAAACCTGACAGGATTTGAGAAACCTTTGGACAATGCTCTCAGGTACATGGATACAACTCTTTGGGTTGTTCTGTGCTAGGCCAGCAGTCAGACTTCTATAATCTTTACAGGCCTATTGGAGTTCATTATATTCTATCTATAATTCTATGATTCTCAGTCATATCTGCAGTTAGGAATTTTCTGGCAAAAGTCTACATTTTTCCCATCTATTGCCAAGCTTATAAAACCAGCAGTCCTGTACCGAAATTACTGCATGAGTAATTAAGCAAACAAATTTACTCGGTCATAGATGACAAATACTCAGCCAAGGACATGGTCATATTCCATTCTGAATAATTATTCTAGGTCATAACTATACATTGCATATCTTCAGCTACAGGCTCTATGAAACCAAGCTAGGAACTAAATTTCTGATGTCAAGAACTGCTTAAAGATTGCTTATTGAGAATGACTTTCACCAGCTCCCCTTCACTTCTGCCAGATGGCAAGTAGCTTAAGCTTTTTGACAAGCACTGGCTGCCAATTGTTTTCTCTTGCAAGCCAAAGGGCAACCACTGCACATCAACAACATTCAGTTAATGCAATGTGCATGAAATAGCCTTTAATTCCTAGGCAGATGCATTCTGTGCTAAATACACCTTTTAAAGAGTTTAAAGGTAGAGCCCAAATTTTCAGAGTATACTGCAGTATTGAGTATTCCAATGCTAAAAGTCGTTACTAGCTTGTGGTATCCAAAAATGAATGAAGGACACAACTTTTCAGTCAAGAACAGATAATGAAAATAATTTTTCATAGTCTCTGGTATTCACAGTATAGTGGACTCTAGAAGAGCTCTACATAAAGACTTTAAGCAACAAATAGTGGTCTTGTTCTTTTTTTTCCAGAAAAAATGTGTTTCTACATGTTCCAGCTCTGGCATACATAGTTTCAGCAGCAGTCAGAAACTCTTGTTGATGATATGAGAATATAATTGAAAAAAAAAAAGAAAAGGTTATTTATATGATATGCTTTCATAGTACTGGGACATAGCCAAAGTAGAGAAAAATTTTGACAGGCAGAGATGAAAAATGAAAAAAAAATTGTAAAAGAACAGAGAAGTGCATTTTGCAACATTTAGCAAGCTACCTGGCAAGCACAGCTACTTGGCAAGTTCAAATTTAATTTCAGAGACTGTAAAGCCATGAATAAGATATTATCCTCTTCCAGTTAGACTCCTCTTTGAAGACCATTACAGAGAAGTATAATTATTCCACAAATAACTACAAAATCTCCCTTTTCAGTGCAATCAATTGAACATCTCTCAGAAGAATCACAATCATTTAAAAAATATTGTATAATGAATGGGATTGGATAGTGTAATGAAATTTGTAGCAATATAAAATCCATCAATGATATTTACAACTTTCAGATTAATAAAATTTACTGCAAAAAATATATAGGTTTGTTTACTGCAGGGAGAAAAATAGATAACTGTCACAGAATTACTCAGGGCCTAATCAACATTGCAGCCAGAAAGATTTCTTCGTGACGTCACAGGAAGTTTAAGATGAGTAATGAGGAAATAAAAGAGATTATAATCAAAGTTACCCTATCACAAATGTATCTGGATCTGAAACAAGACAGCACTTTTTAATCTTGAATTTTCTTGGATTATGTGCACATTGCTTGTAATATTTTTTCATGTCTGTGTCCAAGGACTCCCATATGCTCACACAGCAGCATATTTCCACAACCTTCTGAATCTACTACTCGCATTAAAATTTTACAGAATTTTAGAAATTTTTAGAAGGATTGTAATTGTCCCAGGTTTGAAATTTATTGTGCCACTGGGGGAGGGAGGGAAAAAAAACAGTGTAAACTTTAAAGAGGAAAAAGCCATTGTAGTTGAACAGCAAAATACAGATTATGATGTGAATACATACGTAAGCACTGAGGTACTTCACCACTCCATGTTCCATTCCCAACGCAAGTCAAAACAGCAGGAAAAGAGAGTTCATATCCTGGAGAGCAGACATAGCTAATGCTAAATCCCCAGTCCAAGTTTGTTCCTTCCAACCTTCCATTAGAGATCTGCGGAGGAGTTGGGCAGGTAACAGCTGCAATAATATTCAAAGTAATTAGGCCCAGCTGCTGTAAATATCCCAGATGTACACAATTACTACAAGAACCATATGGGCTAATTTCACCTTTTTTTAGAGGACAATACAGTCAGGGCATGCTTTCTCACTGTATTCTTGCCACATATTCTGAAGTTAGTATGTCTGATTTCCTTCATTTAGGAGGCAGTGGATGATTGATGAACTGTCTTAAATAAACCAGGATGCTGAATCAAACCAAATAGGAAAGCTACCTAAAAATCATTATGGAAACTATGACACCTAAAATATGTCTGGTAATCTACTACAATTTAAGTTTTTTGTCTGTTAAGACAACATAGAGTATAACCATACTTTATTCATGTGGCATAATAAAATATTTTCTTCCTGTTGACCAGCTTAGGCATTTGCTAGATTGAATACACAAGGATGAAATTCCAGGACAACTGTTTCAAAATATTACTTGAAAGCCTGTTTCTAAGTAGCACAGTTTTGTTACTATTTGCTTT
The DNA here is from genome assembly GCA_013398995.1 of Alaudala cheleensis. Lineage (NCBI taxonomy): Eukaryota > Metazoa > Chordata > Aves > Passeriformes > Alaudidae > Alaudala > Alaudala cheleensis. The sequence goes on from VWYE01029108.1 coordinate 87,631, forward strand.
GTGAGTAGTTCATCACCAAAATGCATCAAGTTGCTAGCAAGGGGGATAAAATGCAAGGACCTGCAATTCCTTGAAACTGTTAGCATTTCTACCTCTAAGAAGGCCAGCAAGAAGTATTTCAGCATATTTTCTAATTGCCAAACCTCCTAGGAAAAAATAGAGACATCCTCTATCTGATTGTAGGCAGGAGGAGTGAAAAACAGTACAGCAAGGCAGAAGAAATAAAGAGATACAACTGTTGTGATGAAGATAAAAGTGTTATTCACCAGATAGTGCAGTAACAGACAATTGCTAATTGAAAGCTTAAGGGGAAAAGGTATTAAAGAAATTAAATGGAAGAAAACCTGAACCAAAATGAGAAAGGACAAAATCTAGACCAAGTTGATAGAATTAATGAGATAGACAAAAAAGTAAACTGTGCTAGCAAAAGAGAAAGAAAGCAAATAAATGATAATAAATAAATAAATGATAATCTAGTAAAGCTAATTTTTTTAAATGAGAAGATATGGCGATTAAAAATGGAGCAGAGAACATGGAGATCACAAAAATGGAGGAAGTTGAATGTTGCACCCATAAGCTTTTAACTAATGTTTAGAACAGATGCCATCTTGCAGGCTTAAAAGAATTCTGAGGCACTAGGTGATAATATGTATTTGAATGCAACCTGCAGAGGGTTCACTATATACCATTTCTCCATTCTCTTCAGTGAGAAAATCTCAGTTATGTAGACCATAAAGATATTTTAAAGCATCATTCCTGACTGTTTGAAAATGCTAGTTTCAAATAATCCTTTGCCAACCAATAAACCAAATCTAGATTTTGGGGCCTTGGTTTTGCTCCAGAAAAGGACATGATAGCTTTTGCCACACTTGTATGATGTTTTGATAAAAGTAATTCAAAATAAGTGCTTTAAGTAGCAGAATTCTGTCTTCATTCTCCAAGAGCCTCACAAATAATCTTTTTAAAAGGGTCTGTATTTTTTAACTTCTGAGCTGACTAATACAGGAGAAAATACTGGTGAATAATTAGGAGAGAAGTAGAAGAAAATAAAAGTAACATCAGAATTTTAGGGTGAGAAAATCAAAACAAAACAACACTCAGCAACAAGCCGGAATGCTTCTCTATTTTGGTCAGAGAGAAAGGCACAATTATGTACCACAACATTCTCAGTTTAAGAACTACAAGTATATTAAAAATATAATATGTAAGTCTGCAAAAAAAAAAAACAATGTTAGAGTATTTGAATATTTAGTTGCAGATGAACATGCATCCTTTTCCAACTTGGCATAGCAGAGCAGTATTTACATCTTCTCTTTCAATGGCACAGTGACAATTACTCATGTGTTTTCTGCCCAGTTCATTTTCCAATTATTTTAACTAAATAGTACCAAAGGACCCTGACACTTCATTCTGACAGTAAAAACTGCTATACATTTTACACTACTGCATATTATATATTATTTTAATTACACTATTAACTTGTCTAGTGTACTTACACAAACTAATGTAGAGTGAAATTCTGACAACACTAGAGATTCTTCATAAGATTATTAATTAGCATTTATAAAAGCCTTAAATATGTATGACCCAAAACCAGAAAGACTCAAAAACTCCAAGTTTAAATTGACAATAAAATTCTTTCTCTGTAGGATTTTGCCTGAGTCAAATCAGAGTAGGATTTCCTGGTCCCAGCTAGGTGTCCTGCAGCCTCAGAATTTGAGGCTGAGAGACTATCATAAATACTTGTTCTGTCTTATGATCTTCTTGCTGTTGAATTACAGCCACTCTTGGAGACAGGTAGACACTTGGTCAATATGACCATTATGTCCATTCTTCAGTTCTTAAATAATTTTTTTAATGAAACTGAGGCTATCTATGAGCACAATATAAATATGAACAAAAAAAGTGAAATGTCAAGAGGATTTCAGTGTTTGACATCCTTAAGAACGTGTCAGGAAAATAACTTCAAAATTGACAGCGTCAAAGGTGAATTAGAATTAAACTGCAGTTGGTAAGATATTGGGGGAACTGTGTTCAGCAAGAAAAGTAATTGCAAATATGGTGGAGAGTTGAAATTTATTTGATCTTGTTCAACAAATGAAATGATGGGAAGAAAATGTATGCTGCATAGCAAGTGTGTTACTTTGCTTCCTTAAAATGAAACAGAAGGAATATGAATAAGAAAAAAAGAAAGTAAAAAGGTAGCCAACTAAGTTTTGAAAGAATAGAGGTGAGACATACTTAGTGTGAACACAGAAAGAAAACACCAAATGGTAATGCTGCTTTTCTACAGATGTAGTATCAGGAAGAGAGAAAAATTACTCTAGAGAGAAGTTGTTTTAGGGTTTAGCAAGTGTGTTTCTCAGAGAAAATATTTTTGATGAAACAGATAAGTTTGTCTTTCAGTTATGTTCAGATTTTTTGCTGTTGAAATTTTAACAGGGTACAATAAAAAACCTCAAACCCGACAACAACAAGAACACCCCAACAAACAAAAAACCTCATAAAAATCAGGTATGCAATTTGAAGAGAAGAAAGAAGGAGTATCTTGAGAGTAATCCTTTCAGTTTCCACAGTAGAGAAAATACCATGAAGCAAAAAAATCTTTATTGAGAAATTTGCAAGAACGATTTAGTCTTTCTTAGCAAAGTGATGCTTACAGGTGCCCATCTAATAAAGGAGGCATCAGGAATAAAATCTTAGTATTACAGACAGAATAATTCAGATTAATTTGCCTTTAACAAAGTCCAGTTTTTATATATTTAGATCATTCCCAGATGTGTCTTTTACATGTTTGAGTGTTCTGTTTGTAAAAGCAGGGACATACATATGGTTACTTTCTTATGACATGCTAACTGCAATTAACAAATCTAAGCCATCATTTCATATTGGGTAGCTCAGTTTAGCAGCAAAGTAATAAAGTATTCTACAGAATTGTAAAAAACTGTTCAATATACTGTGCTTGTAGGAGTATAAAAGGGAAAAGAAGCAAAAGATGAAGTTATTGTTTCAGCAGCCAAAGAAATCAATTCAATGTATTCATACTAAAAGTAAGTTTTGATTTCTGTGGAAGCACACAATAAACTAACAATTTACAGTAAACAGTTTAGTTGAATGTCATAGAAGAAATAGCTGACAAGCAAAATAAATGTTGTACCTTTGCATGTTGGGATTGCTCCACTCCATGTGCCATTGGTAGTACAAGTGCGAATTAAGGAGCTGTTTGCTTCCATTGTATACCCAGGTTGGCACATGTAAGTAACATTTTGTCCAACAACATAATCATCACCATATCTCATGCCATTGGCTGGGACTCCTGGGTCTCCACAGCTGATTACTGCAAGTAAATAGTTGAGGAACATATTTTAAAATCTAAGTGAGATTTATCTATATGCGAGGGAAGAAAAGATGACAAACCTAGGCATTGACTGGGGCATAAAAAGGAGAAGGAAAAAGTGACATAAACCTTAACTCTACCAAGAGAAGATAAAGATATGCCATCCTAATTAGCTGCCAAATATACATGAAACAATATAACAGTTATCTTTGGAGAACATAAATACTTTTCTTCAACAGTTGTAGTAAAAGACTGTACAACTTTGGAAAAATTTCAATATTACAAAATGAAAAAAAAAAAGTCAAGAAATAATCCATATGCAACTACCACGCTTTGATGTGCTAAAATTTTCTTATAATTTCTGTTTCATTATTAAATAAGTAGATGCTTATTACTTACTTTACTTTTCTACGGTATTCTGAAAGGAAACAAAATCTGGAAAATTTAAAATATATGCCTGCAAAGCTTCCCACTTTATAAATGCTCACATAGTTATTAAGTACATAAATAGGTGAGAATATTCAGGTGACCCCCCCAAACATGAGCTATGGCTTACATAAAAACTAGGTCTATAGTACATTAATGTGTGGGAGTGGTTGTAAAACCTTTTATGATTTCTAGTGTCAGGAGATAATGTAATTTTCTAGTGAAATAAAATACTCATAAGGTGTTATTAAAAAGTTTTATATCATTGTAATCTAAGAATAGTGTTAAAACAGATAAGTTTCCCTCAGATCTGGTCAACTGGATCTATCAATTTCTGGAAAAGTTTTTAGAGTAAAGAAATCTAGAGAACACTAGTGGCAATGCTAAAAAATAGGAAATAAAAAAAGGGAAAATCGAGTTCATATAAAATATAGCATCCCATGTGTTTTATGATTTATTTTATAGTAAACTTGAAAATCACCCTACAGCATTGCTTCTTCTGGAAAAGTGTGAGAAGTAGTTTCCTGGGCAGAGTACACATCCTGGGCACTTCTAGCTCAATGCCAAACCATGGCTAATGTGCACGTCACCCTTTCTGGATCTGGATCTCCAAAACCATAAAAATCCGTGATTACATATTTTTGGTGTTTCTCCCTTGATCTAATGACTCACGACCTGAGAATCCAAGATATATATAGTGAACCTTCTCCACAGTTTACCATGATCTGAGTGAGCAGATGCTAATTACACAGCTTATATCAAATCTCAAAATGTCCCATGAAATCACTGTATGGATACAGAAGAGACTAGAAACACACCACAGGGTTATCTGGGTTAGTTTAAAGCTAATGTACTGATACAGAAAACAGGCAGCTAATATACTAATAAAAGAAAACAGGAGAGCAGACTATTTTAGTTTATCTAGTAATTTCAACTTATTTAAAAACTAAAAATCCATAGATTTTTCTTTGTTACTTTTTAAATAACATATAACTGGGAAAGACAGAACTGTTTCTCTTATTTACATGAGCACTTTCAAATACTCTGAAACTTTCTGTATATGAAATATTCAATTTACTATCCTTAATGCGTAAATTTTACTAAAATAATCCACAGTATTTTCACAGATATGCTAATGTTTCGACTGAATTAAAATATGAAGCTAATGCCTTTATCTATTTTTCCTCTAACCTTTGTTTCATTTCAGTTGGACCACCTTCACTCAAGTCAAAATTTTAGGCAAAATCATTTTAAATTGCTGCAGTGATGCATTTCCTGTTGAGGAGAGAGTGAATCCAAATAGAGTGAACCTGGGGAGCCCCAGGCCTGTGCCACACAGCCAGGGTGTCCTTCAGACAGGGGCAGTGCCACACAGCCAGGGTGTCCTTCAGACAGGGGCAGTGCCACACAGCCAGGGTGTCCTTCAGACAGGGACTGTACCACACAGCCAGGGTGTCCTTCAGACAGAGGCTGTGCCACACAGCCAGGGTGTCCTTCAGACATGGGCTGTGCCACACAGCCAGGGTGTCCTTCAGACCTGGGCAGTGCCACACAGCCAGGGTGGCCTTCAAACAGGGGCAGTGCCACACAGACAGGGTGTCCTTCAGACAGGGGCTGTACCACACAGCCAGGGTGTCCTTCAGACCCGGGCAGTGCCACTCAGATCTCTTGGCCAGGCACAGCCTCAGCCAGCTCATGGCAACAGAGGTGCTGCAGGCAGCCCCCACTCAGTGATCACACCTTGCTGTCTGCACGGCCTTGCTTTTTATTTAGCAGTGCAACAGGAAGCTCTCATGAGAACATCGTTTCTGTTTGACTGCAGAAATGGTAGAGTTGGTTCTGTCTAAGAAAATCCTATAAGAGCTTGCTAAGGTCCAGTGTGCATGAAGTTCCACAGGGGTCAGTCCTGTTTGATGGTATGCTGCCCAGGGCTCCCAGCCTGCATAGGTGCATAAAATTATCTACACTATTATCTTATGACAGTGTCAGCTCTAAACACCAGCATTTTCAATGATATGAAAGGAGCTGTAAGAAGTATGGACTGGCTGTAAATTTTGATAACACCTGACTAAAAAAAAGTGTATATCCTGAATCTCCCTCTCTTTGTTTTACTATGATACTTCCTCTGTCAACTTATTTCAAGTTTCTACTTGAGTAATGTGTCTTGAGAAGACTGTTTTGGCATGTATTTCAGTAAAATATTATTCTAAAATACAAGAAAAAAAATATAGATACAGTTAACATCACAAACTGCCTTTATCTTTGGAACAATTAATCTGGTTCTCATTTTAATTTGTAAAATAGTAAACAAACAAAAACACTCTCTCAGGCTTTATGACTGCAAAAACATCCATTAAAGATGGATTTAAAAACACAAGAAATTTTATCATCTAGCTTTTGGCTTCTCTTTAGGCTGCTGTAAGTGTGTTCAAAATTTAAAAATCAGTTTACTACACCTCTGATGAGGATATGTTTCTTCAAAATGATAGGCAGTCTCATGCATCACCTAAATGTAAAATTTTCATAATTGCTACTAAAAGATGAACTAGGACATGTAATAAAGAAGGAACAGATGGGCTTGAAAATAAAGTGTTGCAAAATGCTCATTATGAATGTTAGAGATGCTGAAATAGCTTCTGTTACTTGGGTAGCCAAAGGAGTTTAAGGTTAACGAAGAGGCCAAACAGAAGATGATATGTTGAAACAGGACAATGGTTTTGACCTTGGAGTCACTACAAAAAGAATCCTCAAATGTTCATTACAAGGTTTTTATTTTCTACTCTCTGGAAGAAAAAAATATTATACTACTAATTTTTGAAGATGAAATAAAGCAAGTACAGTAAAAATGTCTGGATATGTCATATCACAAAACATAAACAAGATTGAATCAATATACTACTAAAGAATTAAAGTAGGCAGATCATGTAACCATACAGCCCCCTTAAACTGAAACAGCAGTCTATATATTTTACTGCACTCTGCCTTTAAAAAACATATTCTTCACATTTAAATTGCTTTAGATTTTTAAAAGGTATTTAGCATACAAAATTATGTAAGAAGTAGTGCAAGAAAAGGATGAAAACTTATTGGCATTAAACTTCTAGATTTTATTTTATTTATTATTTTCAGAGGAGAGGAAAAGCAAAGACTATTCATTAGAAATGTGTCTTACTTGTGCAGTTTGGCAAGGATCCAGACCACGTTCCATTGGCAGTGCATTGTCTTACAGATGATCCAGAAAGTATGTATCCTTCCATGCATGAATAAATGACTGAATTAGAGAATGTAGTTCCATCAATACGAAGTACTTTTCCATTAGCAGTTGTCCCTGGATTACCACACTGCACAGCTATAAAGGAAAATGTGAAATATTTTCAAAATGTAGAAAAGATTATTTCTGAAATAGGAAAAATTGAAGCAGGAACAATCCTTGTTAACACTGTCAGCAGTGTTATTTGGTAGAAATCCATTCTGTCATCCTTAAAAATGTAAGTTTCACCATCTACTGATAAGGCACATTGTACAGTAAAAACTGTGTGCATGAATTATTATTTTTCCCCCTTTGGTTTGTAGAGAAACAAAATTTCAAATTTAGCTTTATAATCTGCATTAGTGAAAAGCTAGTTTAGCTGCAAAAACAAACTTCAAAACAAACAAAATAGGAAATACCTGAACTACAATTATAATTGCAGATTTAATTTGAATCATGCATTTCTAGCATCACCAAAATATTCTTCCTAATTCAAAGCACTGAGTGAAGTCAACTACTACTGCACAGGCTGGTGGAACCCTGATGTTTCCCAGTCCTTTAGTGTTCAGCTTTGGAATTTAAATGTGTCCTTCTTATGTGACTACATATATATATCTCTATATATATATATTTCTGTAATAGATGAGGTCAAAGAAAAACAGCAGATGGTACAGTTGGGCAGAGCATATCCCTTTTGATACCAGCATAAAAACATATGTATATATATATATAGACATATAGCTATATACACACACATATATACTATTTTTAATGGAGTATAAAGTTGATAGTCATTCAGCAGAAAGGATATTACAAAACCAATTTATGAAACAAATTTTTAAAATGAAATTACTCTTTCATACAGATAGAACAGTCAACATTCATAAAGTAGAAAATAAGAGTACAGGTTCTCAAATTATTTTCTTCTTTTCAAGACACTTTGCTTTGCAAAAGAATCTGTTAAGAATTATTTCCTATTCTGAAGCAAGATAATTTAGGCAAAAAATGATTCTTCAGAAATATCCTGTCATAGTATTCTTTTATGATAATTTGTCTACTTTGAAATTTCCAGAATTACTTTCTACAAATAAACTTGTTTCAGCATTTTGTTTTCTATTGAAAAATAATAATCTAAACAGTATTATTAAATGAAATTTTAAGTCAACCACTTATACACAGATGTATAGATCAAAAGAAATCCTGACATTGACATCTTCCTAAAACTGGATTCTTTTGTCTGAAATTCAGGTGAATAATGTTTGTGATCAAAGTTCAGGTTATGCTTAGATTTTTAAGTGAAAAAATATTCACAAAAAAAATTGAGTTCTAGAAGCTTATCTATTTTTTTCCTCAAAACCTGTAAATGTGCAGTTTCATGGGTGCCAGGAACTGGTTTCCAATTTGCCACCTGATGCCAAGCCACTGCTGTTGTGCAAAAACTTTTTTGGAAAAATTTGTCAGTCCAAAATAACTGCATGCCATTCACAACACAAAGCTGGCAATTCAAAATTGGTTTTCTGATCAAAAGTATTAAAAGTTTAAAAATTGAGTGGATCCTTGATTTACCTTTGCACTCAGGTTGTCTTCCTGTCCAGCTTCCATTTGCCAAACATGTTCTTTCTTCTGAGCCATGGAGGACATATCCAATATCACAGCTGAAATGTATGGTGCTTTTAATTTTAAAATTGTTTTCTTCCCTAGACCCATGCCCTGGGATACCTGGATCACCACAAGAACCAGCTGTGTCACCTAGATTTTAAAGTACAAACATTAGAATAAGTATGAAATATTATTGTGATTCTGCATTTATAATGCATGTCTCTATATATTTATAAATGCTTATATATATATATATAAAAATATATAATTTTTTTAATCCCCATATATATCAGTGGGAGTGAGTCCCTATAATTGCAAAATTACTTGATCCTCCACTAATTTTTTGTGCTTATTTTATAGGAATACAAAGAAAGAATTACAATTTTCTCAAATTCCCCTAATCCCATGCTAAAATTTTGATAACAGAATTATCAAATAAAATAAGGAGAAAAAAGACAAGCAGCAAACCTAAGTAATTTTTCATTTTAAAATAAGGAATTCTGAGTAAAACCAAGATCCTGACTGGAAAGACAATTGTCTTGTTTGTGTATTATTAAATATTTCTTAGTTTTATGACATCACTAGAGTTAGAACAGTTTTACAATTGAATAAAAGTTCTAGTCAACAATGTTATATGTACTGGACATGAAGAATTTTCCTGAATTCTAGAAATGTTGAAACATCATTTCAAAACTGTCTGATAGTTAATCTCCGTCAGATAGAAATGTTTCAGAAAATTCTAAGACAGAAGTGGTAAATATGTTTATATTTATATGAGAAGAAAATATTAATGTTAAATACCATCTGTTGTATACAAATGCTAGAATAATCAACACAGTAATAACAATAACAATAAAAAGTAGGATTAATATCTAAGATTATACATCTAAATCTTCAACTATAGTAAGAACTTTTAGGAAGTTCCGGGTAACACACTTTACGAGATGCAGCTCATTTGTTTGAATCTTTTAATATTTACTTAGGATCATCCACTTCATTGTTTTAGAGAATTTTAAGATAGTTTTCTATGTAAAAAGAGATTAAAGTATATTATATTACTAAGTTTCAATACTGAAGAGCTGAACTCTAGAATTCTTGGAGCTCCACGGTTCAGGTTTTTCCCTATACCCCGTGTTTTTTTCTAACAACTTGCAAATAAAATTAATGTCTTCTAGACAAAAAAATATATTTCAAAAATTAATATTTTTCATATAATATCTGCATTGCTTTGTAGTTAGTGACACTATTTTAAATGAAGAATAAATATTTCAAGAATCAAGTAGAAAGAGTTAATCCCACTATGTAAATAATCTGTTAAGCAGAATAGCCACACTTTTCTGGGGTTTGTCTAAGCTTAAATAGAAGTAATAAGAGCATTTTTTCCACAGGAATAGCAAACAAATTTGCAAACTCTAAATGTGCAAAAGACCAAAAGTGACAAACTCACTATAGAGGGGTCCTATGGGAAGTTAGGACACTAGAGTCTTACATGCAGTGAAAAACATGTTCTGCAGCCTTACTTGGCACTGTATGTGTCTAGAAATGCTGTTGGGAGTAAAGGGTTGGACACAGCACTTTACTGACAGGAGTATGTGCAGAAGTGCACAGTGAAGGAAGAAGAGAACCAGCTTACTTTGCTTTGAATACTGTGGTGCATGAGCAAAAACCTGGCTTAGTCCTGTATGTCTAAGAAGTACATGGTACTATGCATTTAAATAATTTCAGAAATAACAATTATACTCAAGTAAGTAAGAGGGCTGGCTGTCTGGTTCAAAATCATAGACTGAGAAGTTAGGCTGTTCTCTGTTCATGCATTTCATTGTGTGATACAGATCAGTAAAGCAGATAGCCAGCCCTGTTTTAAAAAAATTGCTAATTGTTCCAAAAAATCCTATGAGTTTTCAAAATAATTTATGTCCAAGGTAGTTAAATGACTTAACATTTCTGTAGTTTTAAAGAAGTCTGCTTCATATTTTTGAAATAATTAAGAAAAAAATCCTAGATTAAGGGTCTTTTTTTTTGTTGTTTTGGGAATCTGTATGTTACATTTTCTAGTTGTGTTTAGTTAGACTATGACAAAATTGGAACAGGCCCTACTCAGTATTCTATACTTGTAAAGTCTCCACAATAACAGCTCAGTTTTTGGCAATACTTAACATTATGCCTAAAAGAATTTTATGATGAAAAAATGAAAATAGGTTATTTGCTATGCCAAACAGAAATCACATATTCCTCTTCTAAATGAAATCATGTGGATTTTTCTAATTCCTAATTATTACTGCAGATTATTGGGCTTTTTATTTTAGGAAGGTTAACCACCAGCTCTTTTGATTGAAGGCTACAGAAATAATTTTTCTCAATGACTAATCACATCAGATGTGATAGAATCAAAAAATCACAGAATAAGCTGAGTTGGAAGTGACCCACAAGGATCATTGAGTCCAGCTCCCAGCCCTGCACAGCACCATCCCCAAGAGTCACACCACGTGTCTGAGGACATTGACCAAACACTTGAACTCTGTCAGTGCTGCTGTGACCACTTCCCTGGGGAGCTGTTCCAGTGCCCAAACACCCTCTGGGTGAAGAAACTTTTTCTAATATCCAACCTAAACCTCCCCTGACACAACTTCAGACCATTCCCTTGGGCCCTATCACTGGTGACCACAGAGAGAGATTGGTGCCTGCCCCTCCTCTTCCCCTCATGAGGAAATTGTAGACTGTGATGAAGTCTAAGAGAAAATATTTTTATTACTTCATGCATACTCAACTAAATTATTTTTACAGTTAGTAATGAGCCATCCTTCACTCACATGTGTAACAAATTCTCAGCTGACATTTCATCTTGATGAAATGGAGGATATTTAGACTATTTACAACCCTTGCTGCACATATGAGGAATTCTACGTTGCAAAAAAATTCTGACTCCATCTGACATGCATATGATGATTGAAAACTGTTTCTGAATGCCAGTATATATCAATGGGACATGACAATGCCTTCTAGCTCAATGTCATGTGACAAGAAACTGTCATAAGGATGATGTTACAAAATTTAGTTACCTTATGTTCACTGATCTAGCATTTTCTTTTATAATTCTTTTCATACACTAAAAGGGTGAGCCTGCTGAACCTTTTTCCAGTTAAATATTCTATATTATATATTATGAATAGTATCAATGAACATGCAAATTTTAAAGCTTTAATATGCATTAAAATGAAGAAATCAATTTAAAGGCTAATAATGAAAGCTGATGATTTTACATATTTTAGATGCAAAATATAGAAATTCTGTGTCATGAACTGCAAATTATTTTATAATGAGAAACTATTTCAGATATAAGCATTGAAAATAAAATCTCAAATTTTTACTAAGAATTATAGTTTGGTACAGTACAGTTAAAAAATATACGAGTTTGTATTCTGTACAATTTGAATCATTATGATTAACATTTAAATGTTACTATGGTAAAGAAATTTTACTTTATGTATTAAGAAAAATTAATTAGATCTGATTAGAGTTTCCTATGTGTAGGTAGAAAAACAATAATTAGAAACAGAAATATTTTCATGTACCTCACCCATAATATCCCAAGATACACTTACTTAATTTAATAGGAGAAATACTGTAGAATAGTCCTACTTTCAGTTGGATTGCTTTGATATTTTCATGTGTATTTTTAGGCTGTATTCCTTGATATTTTTGTCTATTTCTTAAAATTTTTTTGCAATTCACTATTTAGATATTTAAATTTTTTTCTTAATAATACTATGAAAAACTACAAAAAGTAGCCTTAGATTTTATCTAAAGAGGATTTTTCCTCCAAAAAATATGGATTCATGTTAAGGGTAGAAACATTTTTATTAAAACAGTTCAAATTTGCAAATACACAAACATATCATTATTTATTAAACAAGATTATTTTACATTAAAGTTTGCTATCTAGTGCATACCTTTAACAATTACAGATCATAAGAGCTTGATTTTTTTCTCTAATTGTGGCAATTTTTCTTCTGCTTTATAAATAGAAAGCTTAAGGATTAAATTAAGTTTACATTTTTCCAGGTTTTGTTACATTCTAGGTTCCTGAGAGTTTGCAGGAGAAGGTTCAGATACTGAAAAATTCTCCAACACTTCAGAATTTAATGCAATACTTTAACCAAGAAGCTCTATTTTAATTTTTCATATTCATTTTCAACTATTTCTGTGCCATGGGCTGTACAATTTCATATTGTGATACTGAAGTTGATAAACAACTTATAACTGAATACACTGAAGAGATGAGGGCAGGAGAGAAAAAAATAAAAAACAAAGATAGGTTTTGAATATGTGAGACCTCCACCTGGACTACTTTACCCATTTCTGAGGTTTCCAATACAATAGGAACAAAGACCTGTTAGAGCAGGTCCAGAGGGAGTTAATAAATTTGTTCAGAGGGCTGAAACACCTCTGCTGTGCAAAAAGGCTGAAAGAATTTGGGCTGTTCAACCTCAGGAGAGGAAGGCTTCCATAAGACCTTATTGTGGCCTTTCAATACATAAAATATAGAAGAAAGATGAAGAGTGGCTTTTTATCTAGGTCTGTTGTGACAGGAGCAGAGGGGACAATTTTAAACTGAAAGAGGCTAAGTTTAAATTGGGCATAAAGCAGACATTTCTTACAAAGTGTGAGTCACTGGACCAGGCTGCCCTGAGGCCTGTGGATTCAACACCCCTGGAAGTGTTCAAGGTCAGGTTGAACAGGGCTTGGAGTAACCTGATCTTGTTGAATACATCCCTTCTCATTGCAGTAAGGCAGGACTAGAGGATCTTTGGAGGTCCCTTCCACCACAAACCATTCCAGGATGCTAGTGGAAGATGCCCCTACCTATAACTAGAGGTTGGACGAGATGATTTGTAAAGGTCCTTCTGACTTCTACCATTCTATGACTATTTTTCACTAATACTTTAAAGAACCTCAGATTTTAAATGTGAAACTATTATAACATAGTCAATTTTGCATATTGATTATTTTCCACTTCTAGTTTTCGCATAGATCTAATCCAAGAAAAAAAAATGTCACTTATTTTCTTATTTTCTGCCATTAAACATGTCTAAATTCTCTGAATTACACTGGTTTAAATAAGATTCAAAACCCCTCTGATTTCTTTAGTTAAATAATGAAACATAAGCAGGACAAGAAAGAACTTCCACCAGTAGTTACTGAGAATTAAAACTGATAACATGGTTAACCTTTATCACAGTATTTGTTTACATAGCCTGCAATAACAAAAGGGATTTAATCAAATCCTGAATTAGTGTGTGACTTGGACTTCTGTTTTTCTCTTGATCACTGCTCTAAAAGTGAATAAAACTAAAGATGTGAAACACAATATTCCTAAGCAGTAAGTTTTTCATAAAACATATCCTGACTTCAGTGTGGGTGATAGTAAACTATTACAAGGATTAGATGGTGTTTCCTCAAAACATGAGTGTCCTGTCTTGAAATTATGTGGAGCCAACCTGGCTTTATTATACAGATGGATGTATTATACAATCAAGTCATATCTGAGGTGTCATCAAGCCAGTAGACATTTTGCAAGGTAAGAGATAAAAGAAAATTAACCCATCATCTTCAACAGACAATGTTTCAAGATTTCACTGTGGAAATTAATATTCTTACCAGAAATCACATTAAAAAATATTTTCAAAATAAATTGGTTTTTGGTAACAGTCAACTGAATGTGAAATTTCTTGTTCATATTAAGTGCAACCAAGAAAGTCTACTTCTTCCTGATTATTTTCTTGCTAATACTTTATGCTTATTTTGGTTTTACTTTTTTTTTTTTACTTCTACTGAGATGGTAATTCAGTTTTTTAAATGGCCTTCTGAAAAAAAAAAAATATTTAGAACAAATTCAGTGTGGGAAACAGAGTATCTCTCTGGGTCTCCTGGATGGACAGGAGCCTGGACAGCGGGGTGGATCCTCGCTGACCTGTGTCAGAAATAGTGGTGGCTTTTGGCCTCAGCCCATGGGAAAAGCACTGCCAGGGTTGTCTGAGGATTTGGAGGTCACAAGGGTTTGATTGGTGTGATTTTTGTTATATCACTGGGTGAGAAAGTAGGGGTTTTATATTTTGCCATAGAGATATAATGGGACAAAGATGGAGGCAGATCAATGTGATAAAAGCACATTTTCCTGTCTTCCTTTTCTTCTTCCCCTTTGCAAAGGGTCATGGTTTTTTAGGATTGGTAAAGGTAAAATTTCACTGCATGACATGGGTTTTAGTTATTGGTGTTTAGAGAAAAACAATGTTAATGTAGTTTAGGGTATAAAAGCCCAGACACTCTCATGGGCAGGGGAGAAACCATCTTTCCAGCTGCTTGTGAACTTCATGCTGGACAGAAAGAACTGAGAGATAAGATTTGTAAAATAAACATCTGAAGTCCACAACCCAGACATTCTCCGATTCCTTCTTTCAAGCACAGGCTGGTGAGAAGAAAGATTTTACACTGCCGGGGTTAATCTCAGAAGAGATAACTCTGACAATTCAGGACATAGTCATGAATTCATATACAGTACCTGAGCAGTGAGGAAGAGATCCACTCCAGTGTCCATTTAGCTGGCATGTGCGAGACGACTGCCCTAACAGTGAGCGTCTGCCTGTGCAGCTGTAATGAACAGTGGAACCAAAGGTGTATTTATCTCCTGACAGCACCGCGTTAGGAGGAACTCCAGGATGTCCACAGTCAACCACTACAATGCATAATTATTGGAGATAAAAGAAGGTTATTATCACTGATCGAACAATTTTTAATTTTCATTTTCATAGCTGCACATATAAACTTTGTGAAGAGATTAACATTTTTTGGGGAAGGGGGAAGATCATGGGATTAGAATGCAAAATATGCTTCAGACCAAAAGCTGTGAAAGAAATGTTTGGAGATGTCAAGAAAAGATATTTTAGATACATATATTGATGTTCAAAACCACTCATTCACTAAGTTGATCTTTATGGCATGAACACATGCACACAGCTTGGACTCTTCAGAGAAAAATTACAGGAACACAGTATTTGCCAAAGTCCCTGCTGTGGAAGAGAATATGCAGAACCTCATCTCTCTTTTATTTCAGAGCAAGGAGTTAATTTAAAAGCAAGCTAAATAAATCAAACCTGGGAAATGCACAGTTGAAATTCATAAACCAAATCCACTATGTACACAAACTGAATCTAGGCCTGATGTTTGATTTCTTTTTATCTTACAACTGTCCATGGTATGTAGATTATCTTGGCCAGAGGTAGCTGTATTTATGTACCAATAAACCCACAAATTAGAGCTGCAAATATCAGTGTAGTAGAACTGGCTGCTAAATCATACAACTGTAGTTTTTAATCAAAACTTCATCGTATTAAATACTATTTTTAGTAGGAATATTTATTAAAGAAAAATCCAGACCAGAAGTCTGATCAGGGTTGAGGATATGTTCAATTCCATGGCATTTCAGATACATGTAACAGTACAACACAGCATAATATCAAAATCATATGAGACAATTTGTCCTTCTTAAATTATTATTTTGGTCTTAAAGCTTTAATTTATGTATGCAATGATTTGCACTTACATTCTCCCAAATGTCTGACTTTCATGGTACAAAACCTTCCTGATGGGACCACAGAGGATTTAGGAATGTGGTAAGCTACTGACTGACTTGGACTCCTACCTAGTGTCATTGGCCTCTGTGACATTCTGCAGGCTTTGAGGACATTTAGTAAAATGGCCAGAATAGCCAACTTTACATAGTAAGCACTTGTTGCCAGCATGTTACTTTTATAATCAATTTCTTCTAACTAAAATCTACTATTACTTATGGATGATTGCTGAGAATGAAAACTTAGAACATTGTCAATAAAAAGACATGTTAGTCATGCAGGCTTCAATAAAATTAGACCTTTTCCTTTGGAAGAACATTCACAGTTTTTCAGAATATTTTATTATCTGTAGTGTTCTTGATTGATTCTTTTGCCCTATTCAGATGTCATACAGGACACATTTAATTTCATACTGCTACCTTACAGTTTCTACCTTTGGGCTTTCCTATACACACTTTTATGTTTACATTTATGTCTAGAAATCTTGGATCCCTAATAATTGACTTTAAAAATGAAAGCACCCTTAATATTACCTTAGTTTGATTATGCATTCTACAAAATCTATTTTATAATAAAGTTTTCAGGCTGGTATTTCATATGAAAAGTTGATTGAATTTTTTTTTTCTAATACTAACTAATTTCTTCCTTTCTATTTTACCACCCTCACGGAAAAAAAATCTTCTCTATATCTAATGTAAGTGAACTCTTTTTAGTTTAAGCCATTACTCCTTGTGCTAGCAACACACACAATTGTAAGTCTCATTCCAGCAATAATTTGCAAAACATTCCAGAAGCTCTTAAGAAAAGGCTCTTAAAGAAGTTTTGGTAAGCTTACGAAGACAAATTATCAAGGATACCACTTAGGCAGAATTCATTGACCCCTCTATGAAGATGACACAAATAAAGCTGAAGAAGCCCTTTCAAAAGTTCATACGTCACTTTTACTTCCAAAGCTCTTTTAAAAGAATAATAAAGACTGTAAAATTAAATTACTTGTGACAATTCAGATAAAAATGGCTAAGATATTAAAATACAAATGTCAAAAGAAGAAATATTTGCAACTTTAACTTCATTTATCTTTGCGGATATTTTACTATCAAGCATTATTTCTCTTTTTGAAATGGTAATGTTGTCTTTAAATTTAATGTGACATCAACAGACACTTTAACTGTGACTTGCAATCGAGCTACTTTTCCATCAAAGAAAGGGACAAGTTCCGTAACTGAAATTTTTAGCAATAATAAGAAAAGAAAGGTTTTTGCTTTTTTTTAGAGAGGTAGTAGTAGAATTAGTGAAGCCTTCTGAGAACAAATAGCTACAGTGCTGCAAATATCAGTCCGTGATTCCTGACTAAGGAACCTTTAGCCTGTTTTCCCTTTAATCCCTAGAAAAGAAGCCTTTATCAGTGAAAAATGTTGATCCTAACAAAACCCTTTTCACAGACTAATAGAGAGCCAAGAAAATCAACTGTCCCAGCCAGTTAAAAGTCTAAGGAACATCTCTGGCTATATCTGCCATATCACAGTTAGACAGTTGTTCATGACAAACCAGAATAAAAATAACCTACTTGTGTTGATACACTTGCCTTAGTGAATAGGTTGCATGTGAGTATGATATTCAGGTGCATCTATTAGTGTGATAAGCTGAGGACATTGTCCAGAGGACATCTTAAGTGTTCTATTACTGGTGAATTCAAGGAACAGGTTTTGACCTTGTGGCTGTGCTATCAAGGATTGTCATGCTGGAGCAGTCAGAGATGTTTGTTTGGCTATTGCATTTTAGAAATATTCTATGTTATTTGCTACATACAAGAACAATATAACTGCTACCTCAGCAGCTACTGAGACCCTCCATCAGTACTGCACACACAGAAATGTATATAAATATGATTATTGTAACTGCTGTCATGAGACTGGTGATAATGTTATGCAAAATAATACCTCATCTAGTCCACACTCTTTGTAGAAGTAAACTCATTATCTACTTACTAATGCATTCAGGTAGAGGTTTGTCCCAGTGGCCATTTGGTTGACAAATTAAAACTGAAGAGCCAAATAAAAAATATCCAGGATTGCAGTCATAAAATACCACCGTGCCATAAGTGAAATTTCCATGTTCAATTTTACTTTCTCTTATAGAATTTGCAGGAATTCCAGGATCAGAACAATTGACCACTAAAAAGAAAAAGAGCACAGACTTGAGAGCCATACTAATACAGTCTCCTAAACCAGTCTCCTATTCTTTGAAATATCCAATATGTTTCTATCCTGGTTTTATATACCTTAACTTTTTATATAATAGTAGTGAATTAGGAAGAACTGAAATGAGGAGACACTAAAGCCAGANACAGTCTGCTATTCTTTGTATAAGAAATATCCAATATGTGTCTATCCTGGTTTTATATACCCTAACTTTTTATATTGAATTAGGAAGAACTGAAATGAGGAGACACTAAAGCCAGAAGAAGTGAAACCTAGAGCAAATAAAAGGATATGCTTCTTTATAGTGTGATGATACCGCAAAATTATTGGCCACTAAAAGTTACTGAACATACCAATAAAATGAATTTGTATTCCTGCCTTGACATACACTATTGTCCACAAATAGAAACATATTTTGGGGCGAGATGTGCCTTTGGTCTAACACACACAGAAATGCAAACAAACTTATGTTCCTATACCAACATTTTGATAATAGATCACCTTTAAGACAGATGTTTTGAGCTAAAGGGCACAAGGTCAGTTAGGTAAGACTCTGGTGCATCTGACAGAATAAGAACATATCCCAACAAGTGAGTAGGAACTTCTAAAAATAGAGGTTAACTAATGGTTAAGAATATTGCTGAATTTTTTGAGTCCTTATTATCACTTTAAAATTTATATTTCTGAAAGTTTCTGAATGTGGGGGTTCACCCCCCTTTTTTGTGTCTTACAGCTATCTGTGACTTCAGTATAATATTTATTTTGGGGGTCATGAAGACTTTTTAACAGTTTTCATGTGGTTTCCTCTGGTCAAGGAAACACATCATCACTCATTCAAATGTACTCTAGAAAACCAAAGTTCCAATAAAAATTACTATCTCTATATCCTTAAACTCAATTGCATGTTTATACACATGCACTTGCATACACCTGTGTGCAAATCTATATATTTGCATGTGTCTTCAAGTGGGATTTCCTGTGCAGTTCCTACCCTCTCATCCTTTTACTTGGCACCACCATGAAGAGCTTGGCTCCATCCTCTTGACATCCTCCCTGAGGTGCCCTCTCAGTCATCTCTTCTGAAGACTGAACAGGCCCATCTCCCTCAGCCTGTCCTTGTAAGAGAGATGCTCCAGTCCCTTAACCACCTTTGCAGCCCTCCACTGGACACAATCCAGGGTCTCCAGATGTGCCTTACTAGTCACATCTAGTAGTAGTGGGGCAGGTTCACCTCTGCTGACCTGTTGGCAATGCTCTCCATAATGCACCCAGGACACCACTGGCCTTCATGGCCACACAGGCACAATGCTGGGCTCATGGCCAGTTTGCTGTCCACCAGGACCCCTGTGTCCTTCTCCACAGAGCTGCTTTCCAGCAGGTCACCCCCAGCCTGTGCTAGTCCATGGGGTTACTGGGGTTACCCATCCCCAGGTGCAGGACTCTGTTTTCACATTTGTTGAATTTCAGAGATATATGTGCATAGGTGTCTGTATCTGAAATTATCAAAACATGCTGGAAAGCTCTGTAATCTGCANCAGTTAAAAGTCTAAGAAAAATCTCTGGCTATATCTGCCATATCACAGTTAGACAGTTGTTCATGACAAACCAGAATAAAAAGAACCTACTTGTGTTGATCCACTTGCCTTAGTGAATAGGTTGCATGTGAGTATGATATTCAGGTGCATCTATTAGTGTGATAAACTGAGGACATTGTCCAGAGGACATCTTAAGTGTTCTATTACTGGTGAATTCAAGGAACAGGTTTTGACCTTGTGGCTGTGCTATCAAGGATTGTCATGCTGGAGCAGAGATGTTTGTTTGGCTATTGCATTTTAGAAATATTCTATGTTATTTGCTACATACAAGAACAATATAACTGCTACCTCAGCAGCTACTGTGACCCTCCATCAGTACTGCACACACATGTATATAAATGTATATAAATATGATTATTGTAACTGCTGCCATGAGACTGGTGATAATGTTATGCAAAATAATACCTCATCTAGTCCACATTCTTTGTAGAAGCAAACTCATTATCTACTTACTAATGCATTCAGGTAGAGGTTTGTCCCAGTGGCCATTTGGTTGACAAATTAAAACTGAAGAGCCAAATAAAAAATATCCAGGATTGCAGTCATAAAATACCACCGTGCCATAAGTGAAATTTCCATGTTCGATTTTACTTTCTCTTATAGAATTTGCAGGAATTCCAGGATCAGAACAATTGACCACTAAAAAGAAAAAGAGCACAGACTTGAGAGCCATACTAATACAGTCTCCTAAAACAGTCTGCTATTCTTTGTATAAGAAATATCCAATATGTGTCTATCCTGGTTTTATATACCCTAACTTTTTATATTGAATTAGGAAGAACTGAAATGAGGAGACACTAAAGCCAGAAGAAGTGAAACCCAGAGCAAATAAAAGGATATGCTTCTTTATAGTGTGATGATACCGCAAAATTATTGGCCACTAAAAGTTACTGAACATACCAATAAAATGAATTTGTATTCCTGCCTTGACATACACTATTGTCCACAAATAGAAACATATTTTGGGGTGGATATGCCTTTGGTCTAACACACACAGAAATGCAAACAAACTTATGTTCCTATACCAACATTTTGATAATAGATCACCTTTAAGACAGATGTTTTGAGCTAAAGGGCACAAGGTCAGTTAGGTAAGACTCTGGTGCATCTGACAGAATAAGAACATATCCCAACAAGTGTGTAGGAACTTCTAAAAATAGAGGTTAACTAATAGTTAAGAATATTGCTGAATTTTTTGAGCCCTTATCACTTTAAAATTTATATTTCTGAAAATTTCTGAATGTGGGGTTTTACCACCCTTTTTCGTGTCTTACATCTATCTGTGACTTCAGTATAATATTTGTTTTGGGGGTCATGAAGACTTTTTAACAGTTTTCATGTCGTTTCCTCTGGTCAAGGAAACTCATCATCACTTATTCAAATGTACTCTAGAAAACCAAAGTTCCAATAAAAATTACTATCTCTATATCCTTAAACTCAATTACATGTTTATACACATGCACTTGCATACACCTGTGTGCAAATCTATATATTTGCATGTGTCTTCAAGTGGGATTTCCTGTGCAGTTCCTACCCTCTCATCCTTTTACTTGGCACCACCATGAAGAGCTTGGCTCCATCCTCTTGACATCCTCCCTGAGGTGCCCTCTCAGTCATCTCTTCTGAAGACTGAACAGGCCCATCTCCCTCAGCCTGTCCTTGTAAGAGAGATGCTCCAGTCCCTTAACCACCTTTGCAGCCCTCCACTGGACACAATCCAGGGTCTCCAGATGTGCCTTACTAGTCACATCTAGTAGTAGTGGGGCAGGTTCACCTCTGCTGACCTGTTGGCAATGCTCTCCATAATGCACCCAGGACACCACTGGCCTTCATGGCCACACAGGCACAATGCTGGGCTCATGGCCAGTTTGCTGTCCACCAGGACCCCTGTGTCCTTCTCCACAGAGCTGCTTTCCAGCAGGTCACCCCCAGCCTGTGCTAGTCCATGGGGTTACTGGGGTTACCCATCCCCAGGTGCAGGACTCTGTTTTCACATTTGTTGAATTTCAGAGATATATGTGCATAGGTGTCTGTATCTGAAATTATCAAAATATGCTGAAAAGCTCTGTAATCTGCAAAGGAAACATGGTATTGCCAGATGCAATTGAAGATCTTTTTTCCCACCTAAATCACTAAATGTAATCATTTTCTGGCTCATGTCCTCTCAAGCCACTATTCTAGATGTTGTAGTTTGCTTGTGTGCTTCTTTTAGCAGCTCTCATCTATTGGTGCCACAAGCCTAGAAAACATACCTCTTCCAAGGACAGAAACAGCTTTCTGCTTGTGACTCTCTTTAACAGTAAAGGACAGAACAATTTGTTAGCTATATTGATGGTCAATATTGATTTTTTTTCCTGGAGGAAAGCCTGAGCTACATTTCTGTCTTTTTTTCTTTTTTTCCCCCGCAAGGATCATTGAAGTCCAGCTCCTGACCCTGCACAGGACAGCCCTAAGAATCACACCACATGCCTGAGAATGTTGTCCATGTTCATGTAACTAAGCATATATTTAAAATAATGAAAAAAATGTAATCATTTTTCAGGAATAGTGAGCACTTGAAATAAAATACAAGGAACTTGGACCATTTCAATACTTTTCCACAATTATTAAAAAAGACAGGGGTGAAAAAACCTTCCTAAAACTGCTTATGAAAATTCAGAAGAGATTAATTACATAGTATTATTTTTCTAAGTGAAAGAATTTTACATATAATATCAAGAAGCATTGAGAACCAACACAATGGACAATGTCAATGATTTAGAATAACGATTTTCAATGTCAAGAAGCTCAGTAGAGCACCAGTGGAAATGTAAAAGGAAAAAGAAGTAGTTTTGTTATGTGTCTGTTAGAACTATGTTGGCTAAAAATGCAGGGAAAATTATTTCAGGATTTAAGCTCTTAATTATCTCTTCATAATTATGCTTAAGTAACATGTAGAATTTTTTTTTAAAAAAAGCAATACAATCTACAGTCACATAAAAAGTTTCTCTGCAACCATTATCCTGACAACCTGAGTGTAAAAAATCATAGAATCACAAAAAGTTTTTAATAGTAGATTATTATGCTAGTTAATCAATCTCTCTGTTGGTAAGGGAGGAATCCCTTGGCCATGTGTTCCTTTACCCTCTATTTTTCAGCCTTAATTGTACAACATTTAGTTAGAAATCTGTCAATGCTGTATTCTTACCTTTGCATATTGGAGGTGAGTGGCTCCACTGCCTATTAGCTTGGCACTGAGCTTTGGTTGGTCCTTGCATAACATACCCAGTGTTACATGAAAATGTCACAACATCATTGAAGTTGAAACCATTTCCACTCGTTCTTCCATAAATAGGACTACCAGGGTGACCACAGCTGACAGCTGGCATAGCATCAGTCAAAACGACCCCAAAAAACAGAGCAAGATGTTATCACTTTTCATTATTTATTATGCAATAGATAATAATCATGTAATAGTATTTTCAAGTTTTGGTAAGATACTGCATACTTTCCATGATGTATTCATGTTCAAGAACTTACTTAAGTTTTTAAATAAACGGAATAGAATTTGACATGCAGTAGTGAAAGCAAATGAAGAAAACTCTTCTAAAGAAGCAGGAGGCAAGCAAGCATTAGATTTTCATTATATATATTCTGAAAGGAAATATTTCACTACCTTAGTTCCTCAGGTATTATTTCTTATGAATTTGTCAGTATCAACTCAATATTTTATCTTTGTGGCCTACTTGGTGAATCTATAAATTTATTACTATTTTTTGAAAAATAATTCAGAACTACAGGCACTGTGAATTTTTCTTATGTTTATAAAAAACTGACTACAGAAGGCAAAGTTTATTTTCTGTGTCCAGAAAAAACAAATGAAAAAAGTAAGAAAAATTGGACACAAATTATCATTCACAAAATCATCCAAAACCACTTTAGTAAACATTTTCTTCTATTTTGTAATGAACTGTAAGTAAAAAAAAAGAAGTCAACCAGTAATTAAAAATAAAAATTATAACATCACAGAATAAATTAACATTGTGTGCTATGACCTGGCATTAAGAGAATTACTGCTACAAAATAGAGCTATATGATATTTGGAGGCCGATTAATACAGATTCCATACACTTCAGATTCCATAATATTACTGAATCTGAAAAATAGTGGTAAGTTAAAGTGCTAAGAGAAATCTCAAATTTTCTAAATTAAATAGATTATTTTCTGTTGTTCCTTAAAGGTCTTTTATGTCATGGCTTGACATACTTATCATGCAAAAGAAACCTCATTAACAAAGCACAATATTCACTCAAAAGAACCCCAAAACCACAAATCAAAGTAACAGCATCTCTATGAGGAAGAATAAAAGAAAATATGATGTGGTAAAGAAAACATTTTAATCTGCATTGTTGACAGTTTACTTCAACAGCATTTACTTATCTTACTAAAAGAGTGAAAGTATTAAATATTTCCAAAAGCCATTGGTCATAAAGCCATTTTCAAATTTGAGTAGTGGCATTCATAAGTCCCATCACTTTCTGAAGAATTTTCATATCNCTATATTTTCATTATATATATTCTAAAATTGAAAGGAAATATTTCACTACCTTAGTTCCTCAGGTATTATTTCTTATGAATTTTTCAGTATCAACTCAATATTTTATCTTTGTGGCCTACTTGGTGAATCTATAAATTTATTACTATTTTTTGAAAAATAATTCAGAACTACAGGCACTGTGAATTTTTCTTATGTTTATAAAAAACTGACTACAGAAGGCAAAGTTTATTTTCTGTGTCCAGAAAAAACAAATGAAAAAAGTAAGAAAAATTGGACACAAATTATCATTCACAAAATCATCCAAAACCACTTTAGTAAACATTTTCTTCTATTTTGTAATGAACTGTAAGTAAAAAAAAAGAAGTCAACCAGTAATTAAAAATAAAAATTATAACATCACAGAATAAATTAACATTGTGTGCTATGACCTGGCATTAAGAGAATTACTGCTACAAAATAGAGCTATATGATATTTGGAGGCCGATTAATACAGATTCCATACACTTCAGATTCCATAATATTACTGAATCTGAAAAATAGTGGTAAGTTAAAGTGCTAAGAGAAATCTCAAATTTTCTAAATTAAATAGATTATTTTCTGTTGTTCCTTAAAGGTCTTTTATGTCATGGCTTGACATACTTATCATGCAAAAGAAACCTCATTAACAAAGCACAATATTCACTCAAAAGAACCCCAAAACCACAAATCAAAGTAACAGCATCTCTATGAGGAAGAATAAAAGAAAATATGATGTGGTAAAGAAAACATTTTAATCTGCATTGTTGACAGTTTACTTCAACAGCATTTACTTATCTTACTAAAAGAGTGAAAGTATTAAATATTTCCAAAAGCCATTGGTCATAAAGCCATTTTCAAATTTGAGTAGTGGCATTCATAAGTCCCATCACTTTCTGAAGAATTTTCATATCCATAACAGCATTCAGTATTCAGTAGCCATATGCTGGGATTAGATAGTTTGAAATGAACCCTGGAATGTCAGAAAAGTCTTTTTCTCAAGCCCCGTTTCTGGAGAGAAATTCCGGACTCGTTTGTGGTGCGATTTAAGGTTGTTTATTTTTTCTTATCTAATACATTCTCTCTCTGCCCAGCTGTGGTCTGCACAGCAGCATGGTCAGGGTCAAATCCCTGCCCACCTGGGCGGATTTTGCTTCTTATACAGAGTTTAACATATCTAATATTTATAGTTAATTACCAATAACAATCCGTTATATTAAACTGTTCCTAATCCCTCTAAACCAAGCTAAGAACACCAGCATCAGAGCAAAAGATGGAAGAGAAGAAGAAGAAGGAAAAGAACAACAACACACCTAAAATCCTCCATTTTGTTTCTTTCAAACCCCTATTTTAAAACCCATAAATCTACTTTTCACCCTGTTATTTACTAACTATCATTCGAATTTAAACTCTTGTGGCCTGGGATTCCTCATATAATGTTGGCAATCTCTCCCACAGGCTAAGATCAACACCACTGCTATCTCTGACTTCTTGCCAAGGTCTCCAGACGCCCTGCCTGGGTTCTGGACCACCCAGGGCCTCTGGAGGAGCATCCTGGGCTCCAACATCCATAAGATGCAGTGGAAATTTTAGGTGACAACACTTCACCTGTGATAGATGAACCATAGATTTTATGTAGCCCTGTACTTTTGAGGATCATTCAATCCTCATCCTGTTTGACACAGATACTCCTGTAGCATGAATCAGAGCGTGTTGCCATGCGTACTTACGCACACAGGATGGAAGCTGCCCAGACCAGTTGTGATCCTGCTGACATATTCGTACAGAAGAGCCAATCAACCGAAAACCAGGGCTGCACTGGTAAACAACTGTGTCTCTATAGCCATAATTTTCTCCTATTACTTGGCCATTGACTATAAGATCTGGGATACCACAGTGACCAGCTAGATTTATTTATAGGAAAGAAAAAGAAAAGAAAGAAAGAAAAAAATCAGTAAATATGCTATAGAAATTTTAAATAAACTTCCTTAACTAAGAAAGAAATATTGAATAAATTTCCAGGTTTTTTCATTGATCTAATTCAAAGCCTTTTTTTTTTTTATTAGCTTGGTGAAAACTGCAGCCATGCATTTATACAGGTATAACTATACACATACAAATATTACAAAAAGATGATGTAGCAAGGAGATTAAACGTCATATATATATATATCATCAAATTTCCTTTTAAAATATGAATAATTCCTTTTTATTGTAACATGTAAAAAATATGTATTATTTACCTTAGTTTTATTTTGGTTATGATTAAATGAATAAGATTGCATTAAAGCATCATACATTTAACTAAATAGGAAAATTCCACATAAATAAAAATAATACAAATATTATAAATATAAATCCATGTGGTCGTTATAGATATAGCCTTTGTACAACATAAAAAAATTAACTTGAACAATTTATTGCTGGAATTTGACTCTCAGTAATCTTTTCCATTCTTTCTCTGCTTCACAGTGGAATCCTAAAGACATTAACATCATTTGGCTCATGGCAGTACAACGGCCACCAAATCTTTTGGCAACCAAACGATAACCAAAAATCTTCCTATGCCTAGGCCTAATCTTTTACTCTGTATTCTCAAATTATGATAAATACTGCATTTTCACTATGAAAGTCATAAAGAGACATTTAGTCTACAGAGAGGCTGGGAATATGGGACCTCTGATTCAGCAAAAAATGTGCTAATGGGAAAGTCTTCTAAGTATGGTTGTCTTCACGAAGACTGTGACATATAGTAGACAAATCATAGCAAAGAAGAAGAGTAAGACCAGCAAAAAA